>JACEGR010003512.1:0-103538 GCA_014170235.1 Listronotus bonariensis | reverse complement strand
CACGTATTTGATAACAATCAAAGAATAAACTGGGATGCTTCAAGCATTTTAGCAAAGGAAACTTGTTCTAAAAAACGCAAAATCAAAGAAAGTGCGTATATATTATTAAATAAAGATAATTGTGTAGCATCCATTTCAGTTAATTTAAATAACACTTTGGTTGCCTTTGCTTGATACTGAAGTATCTTCAGGAAGACTAAAAATTAACTAACTATTCAACTTTTTTGTAAAATAAACAATCAATACACCAGCAACCAGTTATCTATGTCACTATGACACTATAACCAAACTAACATATTTTGACATTTAATGTCAAAGTTTTCAGAATATCTCAAAAAAACATAAAAAGTTTTAATTTTAAAACCCAATTTTTATTTTTATTATTTGTATTCCATTTACCTTGACAACGGTGGCAGATTTGCCACCGAAACGTCGATTTTTAATTATCTTTTTACTTGTTTAAATTTTATTTTTTTTGTTTTTTAGTACTTTTAATTTTATTTTGGCGTGTACCCAAATAAATATCATCCATTAAATGAATCCGCCAAACTACAGAACATATCTTCAACACTTGATGATACATTTTCAATTTTAAAATATTTTATTTCTTTTAAATTATGACTTTGATAATACCCAGTACACAAAGATGGTGTCTACGAATTACCAAATTTCTTATCAACCAGACGCATAAAATCTTATTTTCATGTACACCTTCCTCATAGTTCAATGATCCTATGGTGTGTAACCACTAGTCTGTTGTCAGTTGACTGGGTGTCCTTAGTCGCTTCGATGAACATTAATTAATAAAATAATTCACTTTCAAGACAGAAATTTTTAAAAATGGTTTAAATTTATTGATTAGATCGTTACTAGGCCTGTCAGCGATTCTAAAATATTACTTATCTCTTTACTTTACTTTCCATTTAATTAACAGTCGCACCTGGGGCAGGGGGTCAGTGACTGACCCCACCGTAGTTAGCGTGTTATAACTTTTTAGATTTTAAAAATTTTTAATTGTTGTTTTGTGACTTTTATATATGATTCTTTAGAAGTGTTAAATTAAAAGTTTATATTGAAGATATGTTCTATATTGGTTCGGCGGATTCATTGATTAGATGTTATTTTTTGGGTACACGGCAAGTCAGATTAAAAAACCAAAAATTCCAAAAATTAAAAAAATAAGTAAATAAAAAACTAAAAATCGACGCTTCGGTGGCAAGTCTGCCACTGTTGTCATGATAAAATTAAATTAAAATAAAAAATTAAAAATTTACTATTAATTACGTTTAAAATTTATTTTTTTGAGTCTTTGTTAAGAAAATTCTAAATCTTTCTGCGTTTTTAAAATTTAAACTCAAATTATTTAATAATGGTTAAAAAAGGAGTTGTAAAAATTCTATTTGATAGAATTAAAATAATTTGTTCTGATGAAAATATAAACACTGAAGAAGATTTTTAAAAGATATTTTATTTCAAAATAATTATCCCCTTAATTTTATAAACAAATGTTTTCTTGAATTTGATAATCAAAACCAAAGACAAAATCAAAATAGACCTATTACACATTTATTTTTACCATACATTTTTGGCCAATCAAATAAAATTCAACGAAAAGAAAATAAATTTAATATTCGCACAATCTTTAAAACAAAACACTATAAGATCTCAATTATCAAAAACAAAACCACACAACATAAATGAAAGAACAAAAAATGTTATTTATAAAATACCTTGTGAATGTGATAAATTTTATATAGGTGAAACTTGTAGGCCATTAGCTAAACGCATAAAGAACACAAAACATACATAAAAAAAACACAGAGTTTAACAAATCTAAAATTTGTTAACACGCATTTGAAAACAGAATAAACTCGAATGCTTCAAGTATTTTAGCAAAGGAAACTTGTTCTAAAAAACGCAAAATTAAGGAAAGTGCGTATATATATTATTAAATAAAGATAAATGTGTTCCCGAAATACCACTTATGTGGTACCAAATCATTCGAAATAAAATGCTCTTTTAGGATATAGAATGCAGGTAAGTTTAGATGTCTTAATATCTAAACTTACCCAAATTCTATTCACCAAATCGATCCTTCTATCTTTTAATGCAGCAAATTTATCAATTATCTATATCTTCATAAAATGGTTTGAGTTTTTATCAGTTCCTGTAGAAGCTCCTTTTGAATTGAAATATTGGCCAAAGATAAAAGTCTATCTTGGGGTAACGTGTTTCTTAAGAGAGTTTTTAAAGGCTTAAGACAAGAAAAACTTCGTTCCACTGACACGCTGTCGACGACATCGTTAAAATTCGCGAAAAAAATTTATACGCCTCGGTAAAAATGTCTTTATTTGCGCCAACTTTACTAACTGCTGCAATGAAATTTCTATAACTTTCATCAGCAAATAATAGGTCACATTTAGTTACATACTAAATTTTTTTCACGACCGTATAAAAACTTCCCAAATTAGCACTTTGTACATGTTTTATTTATCTAAACCTATTAATTATAATGTTTGCAGCACAGCCATTATATTGCAACAAAAAATCATAGCCTCCTTATTTTTTAAGAGACAATTATCCTCTTCCTAAATAATATGCATTTATTATTTAATTTTAAAAACTGTAATGTACCTTTATATTTTTTGTAGAAATAATACTAAAACAGTATAAATTTCGGTAGACCTCATAAGGAACCCCTAAAAGGTTTTAAAAGTGTTATTATCATCAAGTCAATTTAATTACTGACCCAGGGACTATATGTACCATTTTTACTAGAGAGGGTTATACACCTTTATTAATAAAGTTTTTCTTTGGCAGGTACCCAAGGTCGGAAACAAGCCAAATCAACTTAAATCAATAGCCAGTGTCACAAATAGTGGACTCTTAGAAGTTCTAAAGAAACTTTGCTTAGTGCAGTGTACATAGCTAGTCTTAGATATGTGTATTAAAAAATAAAATATAGCTTTAATTTACCAAAAGAAACAACTCTAATTTTAAAGCTATCAAATCTTATCAGCTTTAGGCTAGTAAATAGATCTAGAAGAAACTTGATCGTATTAAAAAAAAGTTTATGATGGAAGCAAACATAGTAACGGAGTGGCTTATCTCCCTCCGACTAGGTCAATACGCGGAGAGCTTCATCGACAACGGTTACGACGACCTGGAGATCTGTAAACAAATCGGAGATCCAGATCTCGATGCGATCGGCGTATTCAACCCAGTTCACCGTGGACGTCTTCTTCAAAGCGTGCGAACCCTCCGTGAAGAAGGCGCTGCCAGCGTCTACTTCAGTTTAGAAGAAGCGGAAAAAGCTAGTGTTTCTGAAGAACACACAGTACAAGATCAAAACTTGTTAGGTTCATCGACTAATAATAGTGAGACTGACAGACATAGTACGTGTTCGCGCACTTCCGGAAGTGAAAAAGGACCTAGTGCGCCGTTGGAGGAGGTGTCTAGGTATCTGGATGAGTACGAAGAAGGAAAAGCGGAGTTGGTTAAGATACCTAGGGTACAGTTGAAGGTGTTGTTAAAAGAGAAACTTGCGCAGGACGGAGTAACGTTGAGCCTTCAGCCATATTCTACTCAGGTAAGTGATTTAGTTAATTTTTTCTATTAAAAGAAAACATATATATTACTTTTAATTATTGGCCAATTGGGTGAAATACCGCGTGCGATTTTAAACAGGTAATATGGCTTATTTCCCACGGACCGAACCACGGACATTCTTATGCTCAATACCCACATCCATTCCCCACAGCCATCATAAGGTTTTTAGATGCGCATAAATATTGTGACGAAATATTTTTGAATATATACATTAGGGCCACTTTACGTCACTGGGCAAATGTACCATATGGAACTATCTTCTTGGAACAATGAGACCGGTGGACAAAAAACTAACTTTGCATATTTAAAAATCCAACTTAAATTATTTGACTAACTAAATTTAGTACGGGCATACCCCCCACTAGGGGTAGCCCGTACGGGGCTTAATTAAACTTAAACTTTTTATGAACTTCACTGTTAGTACCTCTTATCTAATCAATGTCTAACTTCTTTTCTCTTTAATATTTAAATTTTCCAGTGTTTGTTTTGTATTTCTACGCGACCTAGTTTGTTTAATGTTTTTATTTTATTATTATAAAAGTAACCTAGAAAATTATTTAATTTGTACTTTTAAAACCTTGACACCTCACGTATATCTTTATTTAGCAAAATTCCCAATGTTAAGTAACCTAATTAAAATGTATACTTATTTTAAAATTCCCAAAAATGTATATTTTTAAAATTTCCAAAATGTATACTTTTTATACTAGGTGTTGACAATATGACATCCTCTTTTTCCTAATATGACTCTTAACCAAGGTCACTATTTTTTAGTTACCTATGAGTATATATGTAAAACCAATTAATAACAGAATCAATCACATTCGATAAAAAATTTGCAGTGATATGATGTTAAAATTTGACAATTCTTAGAATTAATTTTTTTTTTTTCATCTTTGGACAATCCACGAAGGCTGAAAGCCTAAATACTAACGTACCGTGGGTGTCTTAAGCAGGGTAAGAGGAAGTTTGTTAACACGGGACTTAAAAACTTGAAGATTTGGGGGAAGGAAAGACCTCCGCTGGCAGCAGGTTCCACAGTCTAGAAACTCTAGGGATAAAAGAACGAACGAAATGGGAAGTTCGGGGCCTGTCAATTGAACTGTATAGGGATGCATACGAGCGGCACCACGAGTTTCTCTGTTGGGAACTGCAAGAGGAGGGACTATACTGGACAATTCGTCGGAGCAGAAGCCGTAAAAGTATCTATAGAAGAGCGATAGATCTCCCACAGCTCGACGATGGGCAAGAGAAGGAAGTCTTTGAGTAAGTAAAGGATCATTAATAAGACGAACAGCCCTTCTTTGAATGGCATCAAGAATGCTGAGGGTTGTAGGGGATGCCATTCCCCAGAAATGAGAACAATATTCCAGAGAGGGTCGAATTTGGGATACATACAAAGTGTATAAATTGGAAGGAGAAAAATACTTTTGGCTCGGAAAAGAAATCCAAGCTTTTTGAAGCCGCGGTGGCTATAGATACAATGTGTTTATGCCAGTTGAGGTTATTCTCAAATGTGATGCCCACAAGGTTAAATGTGTCCCCGCTCTGCAAAACCTGGCCACTCATAAGCAAAGGATGAGTGTTTGATGATTTTTTCGCGACAAGGAACACGATTGTGTTTTATATTAAAAATAATCAAGAAATTAATAATGATAATTCATTCAGATGACTTGGAAAGTGAAATTATAAAACTGGTACGGTCGTAGAAAAAATAAAGTATGCAACACATTCTTTATGTCTTTTTACTTATGGGTTTTCTGCACTCACCTGACGGTTCTTACTGGCGAACTCCTGTTAGAATCAAATAATTCTCGTTAGAATATTTGTTCCCATAATTGAATATCCTTTCAATGCCAAATGGGAAGTGCGTGACTGTGTGTAATATTTAAGAGGTAGAGTATGTCGCTATAATGGAAGTGACCAATATACAAAAACTCATGTCTGATAGGCCTATAAATCTACGTCCGCATAAGCTGTAGCCACAACTTATTATGGATTTTCCAATATAATATATATATTTTTTCATTTAAGGTCGATTTCAGATACAATTTTTTTGTTTAGAACCATAATCAACGTACAAAAATTACAACTTTTATATAAAACTTTTTATTTCGATGTAAATGTTAAAATATATGTAACAAAATAAATTTAAAGAATTGAAGATATGTTCTGTAGTTTGGCGGATTCATTTAATGGATGGTACTTCTTTGGGTACACGCCAAAGTTAAATTAAAAGTACTAAAAAACCAAAAAAATTTAAACAAGTAAAAGATAATTAAAAAATCGACGTTTCGGTGGCAAATCTGCCACCGTTGTCAAGACAAACAACAATAAAATAATAAAAATGAAAACTTACTATTATTCAGGCTTTAAAATTCAAATTTTTTATGTTTTTCTCGGATATTCTGAAAATTTTGACATTAAATGTCAAAAATAAACATGTTTTGACATTTAATGTCAAAATTTTCAGAATATCCGAGAAAACATAAAAAATTTGAATTTTAAAGCCTGAATAATAGTAAGTTTTCATTTTTATTATTTTATTGTTGTTTGTCTTGACAACGGTGGCAGATTTGCCACCGAAACGTCGATTTTTAATTATCTTTTACTTGTTTAAATTTTTGGTTTTAGTACTTTTAATTTAACTTTGGCGTGTACCTAAGAAGTACCATCCATTAAATTTAAAGAACCCATTTTTTATAAATTTTGTGTATAGAAATAACAAGAATGATCACGAATTTATTAAAATGTATTTTTTTAACATTAGAGAATTATTGCACAGGGAAATAAAGCCAGGCACTAATAATAAGGCCTTATTTTGACATCTGAGCTTGCGCAGATGCATGGTAGGATAAGGACTCCCTTAATAAGTATAGTGCCTGGCTTTATTTAGGTCGTGCCCTATTTTGGTCTTATTTTAACTTCAGAACTGAATGATTAATTATGTAGGTGGGTCATTGATCAAATAACTTTATGGACGACCCGCGTATTATGACATTTCACTTTAATAAATTGTGTAAACTTTTCACACGAAACCATTATTGCATTGACTTGCTGGAACGTCTTCATGACTGGCTTCGTGTAAATGGTGCATAAGGAACAGCATCTTGTTTTTAAACACCCTGTATTATGTATATCATTGCAAAGTATACGTGCATTTAGTCCTGACGCCCCGACGCAGGCAAGGAATCCAAAAAATAGATTTTTCTTATGGAAATTCGTAATATAAGTTAAAATAACGCGATTTATGTGAGTTTTTTGTGACACTGTGACTCTGAATTTTCGTGATTATTTGTGATATTCATTCACCTAACCTAACTATGTGAACAAAAGTATAATTTTTACGAACTTCAATCCATGATATTAATGCTGAAAGGTTCCTCGTAATCCATTTTGATAAAACTAATATAAAATATCTTAAATAGTGCCACTAATGTAACAAAAATGAAAAATAAAGTATATTTTCCATAGAAAACTTTGTTTGTTTTATGGGCGGCGAAGGGGTAGAGGGGTTTGTTTGGATTTCATTTAAGGCCTTAAAAATATACCTCTAGAGTCAGCCTTTATGACAGTGAGAAAAACAGAAATATGACAAGAGTATAATCTATCGCTTTTGGTCCTGCTGACCACTATGATTATGCAGACCTAAGGTTTATTGCTTTTTAAGCATGCAATTACACAGCTAAGCGGCAAGACTGCCTCTAATAGGTATGTTCTTGAGGGTAGAAAAACGACGTCAAACTAAATACTCGTATTAAAAAAAATCCCCTTTTTTGTCTGTATGTATGTATGTTTCCTTAGATCTTTAAAACTACTCAACGGATTTTGATGCGGTATTTTTTGATAGAGTAATTCAAGAGGAAGTTTTATATGTAAAATAATATAAAAAAAAACATATACAAATTGTTTAAAAAAATAGTTTATATATTTAAAATCCGATATTGACGTTACCATTCTCAACGGATTTTTATGAGGAGAAACTCAGCAGATTTTTATGCGGTTCTTTAATGGATAGAGTGATTTAAGGAGAAGGTTTATATGTATAATAATATAAAAAAACATATACAGTGTGTTTAAAAAATAGTTACATTTAAAATTCAATATTGACGTTACTATTGCTATTAAAAAAATAAGTGTTTATAGGGAAAAAATAATATAACCAAACAAAATTTATTAGTTTTTTATAAGATAGAGTGATCTAAGAAGAAGGTTTATATGTATATAATAATATCCATAATCCTCACGATACAGGAAAATAGGCAATGTTTTACTCATAAATTAAAGGCGTGAAAAGCTAGTCGCCGATAAACAGTAAACTATTTAATATGATTATGATACCAACTTCTGGCTTTTTACTAACAAAAAAAAACAAAATTACGAAGAGACACTAATAAACCGAAAAACAAAGGTTTTATTCCGTCCGAGAATCACGAACGAGCGAGCGACTCCGTTGCAGGCGCGGATTCGCGTGACTCTCGACCATATTTCAGGAATTAAGTACGCCGTTATGATATGCGGTCTTCAGGAAATGAATTTATTATTTCGATGGGCTTATTTTTTATTCATTTTTTAATTATGGGATTCTCTTTTGGGGCTATGGCGTAATTTAGATTTATTTGTCCGCTATTCCTTTGAATAACGTTGTTAGTGTTTCTTTGAAGGTGTTTGACAATGTTATAGTTTCAGTAACACTAAAATCGTGGACTTTCCCAGCAAACACTATTTGCCGGCAATGTACATTTTTCATATTGGCATTGATGGTAAAGCATTGGCAATTGGTGGCAATATTATGCCAACATCTTATACGCATTAAAAAGTCAACCCTAAGCATACAAAAATGGCGGCATACCAATCCTGATTAAATAAAGCACGCGTTTTTGTTGCAGGCAAATAAATATTCGATTTTTCAACGCATATTCGTACTTTTTAAACCATATTATTAACATTGGTATTTAACTAACATTAAAGCAATTTTTTGATCTGTTTTATTTATAATGGCAGCTAAACAACATTATTTTATGTTTTTTTACATAATTTAAAGGAAATGGCCTTTTCATAACATTTTATTGTTAAAAATCATGCAAATGAAAATTAGGTCAAACAAAATGTTTATTATGTATTTTGGAGCGAATAAAAATAAAATGATGGTAAAATTAGCTACGTTAATTTCGACCGAAGGTGACCGCTTTGTGCATTTGTTTTCTACGTGGTTTTCTAGCTTTTTAGTTTCTTTTTTAAAGAAAAGAGTTTTTTAATAGACATAATTAAATGTATTCATTACCTAATAAGTGTGTGTTGTGTGATTAATTGGTGATGGCTAGTCGAGAAGGCAAGATATTCAAGTAGACTGTTTTCTTTAAAACTTTATTAAAAGTTTTAAAGACGTGTTAATAAAAAATATTATATATATTTAATATTTTTTTGACATACCGATAGATGACGTAATGGACAATAAACTACTACGTTTCTGCAATATCTTCGCTTTTTATCGTCTAAACCGTACCCATTAGACAAAAATAATTCGAGAGCGGTCTGCGGTAGGTGATCTCACTTAGCTTTGAAAGAAATATCTTCGGCTAGTGTAAAAATCGGCATCTCCAAGTTTGACAGTGTTCCGAGAGATGGTACTTTGCATTGCAAGGAAATTGCATGTAGGGAGTTTTTTCCTATTTTAATTTTCAAATAAAATATCGCATCATTTTAGCTTTTAAAAAAATTTGCGTCAATAAGACATCAGCTTGCTGCTTGGGAGTATCTGCATTTGCCCACTTTCGTGTCTTTTTGTTATTTTTAGCCAATAACTTATTAATGATGGATGCCATCATCTTAAACGCATATTTTTGCCAATAACTTATTAATGACGGATGCCATCACTTTATCTGCAACACGTGGCATAATAACGCCCAATTGCCCACTTTCACGTCTTTTTGATACTTTTTGCCAATGCCTTGCCATTAAAGAGTGTTGGCAATGCCAGTAAATTAAATGTACAACGCCGGCAAAAAATGTTATATGGGTTTATTGTCTTTATTTGTTAATTGGTACACGTTTCGAATGGTGTTTATCTCAAACCGTTCTAAAGTGATAATAAAAAACTTCTCTTAAACGCTACAACTTGTATATTAAGGTCGGGCCACACATAAGTGCAACGAGCCCGTAACCGTGTGTTTTTTCTGGTGAAATGTAGGGGATGCGGTGCAAAAGTTTTGTATTTATTTAAAGTGTAATAAAATATAAGTCAATTATACCACGCTTTAAATTACACCTGATCGTACAATAAACCTTTACAAATAAGGTAACACAGTTTTAAGGTTTGGCCACACTTAACCACACCGAGGCCTGCACCGTAGAACGGCCGTGTCTTGTTGTAATCAAATGCCGTAGGCTTAATATCACCGCTCCGTGTCTGGCCACATACCCCGCACCGCATTTACACAGGAAAACAAACATCACCGATCAACCGTTGTACGTACACCACGTCGGCGGCTACGCATTTTTAATTAGTCAGTTTGCGTCGAACTTGTGAAGTTTATAGTTTATTTGATTTTTCGAAATATCGAGCAAAATATTAATTAAAACAAAAAAAAATTATTAAAACAAAAGATAAATATGTAGGTATTTGTAGGTTCTACTCACATATTATTTACCTACAAGATGTAGCAATAAAATTAATTTTACTTTCTTTAATACTTATTAAATCACTTTTTCTTGTATTGTTTGTTTACAACAACTAACCTTTAACCACTAACTTTTAATTTGAATTGAAATAAAAGGTGACGCCCGGTAAACTCAAAGCTTGGTTCGGGAAACATCGTCGTTATCCTTTCCACGTATGATTTGATTGGCTGGGCACGAGGCTGGCCGTACGAGACACGGTCGTGCTAAGGTGTGGGACTTGTGGGACATCGGTGTGGTTATGTGTCGCCAGATTTTTACCCATACTACACTTAAAGTTTCGATGAAAAAGAACAGAGATAAGTAGAAAAAATTGTTTTATTTAAACAAAGACATATATAGGGTGGGCCAAAAGTCACTTTACTATTCAAAGTTAAAACAAAATTTTAACTTTATATATATTATTTTCAACTGGCGTTACAACCTTCTCTTATTGGAAATCTTATTTGCCTACACATGGAAAATGATACCCTTTAAGTAACCTCAGTTTCCTTCTTCACAAGAGTGAGCCCTTTCCATGGCGTGCTCTATTACTCTTGTTTTGGCCACCACGTTCTCCGGATCTGTAAAAGTAAAATGGGTAATTCTTTTATTTCCACAGCCTACTTAGCAAGAAAATAAAGTTAAAGCACAAATTATAGCCGTACTTGCCTTTCTTTAAAATTATTCTTTGGTCGTCATTAAAAAAAAGCACCCTATATGAGATCTCATTAAAATTTTATAGATAATACATATATAGTAGTAAAAGTAGACACTCTTGTTTAAAATAAGAAAGTTTATGCTACTTCCGGTTAAACCAAAAGCTCGACCGAAAGTGAATATAAAATTATGATAATGACAAAAATAAAAATGTATGCTATAATAATACTGTATTAAAAAAAATGAGGGGGCAAACAACAACATTTTGTTTCAACCGGTGTATTCTACATACAAATTGGCCATTAAACAAAACCGAGCTTATTTTGGGGACACCAGGTAATTCACAGAAAAACGATCCGTCGTGTTAATTTTCTTATTTTAGGGGAACACATTTTTTGTCATTTTCACCCCCTAAACTGCAACGCTCTAGCAGGGATAAGCCTCAAGTTCAAAAACTTAAATAGGAAGAGGGGACGAGTGATACCTTATTTTGAAGGTTTGTCGACCATCATTACAACTGCCAAGTTTAAAGTTAAATAAAAAGACTTTGATCAATTTTAAAATTAAACCTTATGATTTATAGGAACATTCCAAATTATCTAAACCAAAACCCAGCAGTTTTTTCCAATAAGTAAAAATCGCGAGCATTCGATTTACAACTGTTATTTTCCCCTAATGCCGGTGCCAGTTTCATCATTCCAGTGTACCATTTGCTTCGGAAAATCGCTGAATAGCCGAATTAGAAAAATGATGGATTTGACACGCAGTCCACTAGTAATAACTTTGTGATGATAATAATTTATTTTGCAAAAAACCCAAAATGTCCGGCTAATCACACTTAAAATAAAGATCATATATTTCAGTTTATTCTTTGTTACACAGAGTGTGACCTATAAATGCGGACACACGCGTAAGAGAAGGAATGTTGCTAACTAACTCAATTTGGTATAACCTGTTACACCTTATGATCTAAGTAATTATCTTTGTATATACTGTGCATCTTTTTTTGCCCGTTTGGGGTCATCCCACCCAGGTCCGACGACCGTCTCCCTAGGTGGTGCACTGCAGCCTGGAGGCCTATTGTATCTTGACTCTTACTCCTTTTCATTCACACACCATTCATTCCATAACTTGGATTATTGCTGCTCAGTCCGTTCGTTCACCCCCGAGCAGAACACCGCGTACCGTTGCCCAAAACCGACAACGGCCCGGTCACCCATCCAACTGATCCACTGTGCATCTTTGTTACGTTTATTTTTCGTTTATACCCTGTTTCGTTGTAAGCGAGAGTAATAAATCATTTAATTTTATGTCAATTCGCTTTCTGTGTTAGTCCGAGTATAAATATTTTACTTCAATTCTATCTGTAATGTACCGATAAGGCATCCTAATTTTAGGCCGGCAGACTCCGCTCTAATATTCGTCAACCTCTTGGGTCAAATACAAAGGAATAACAGATGTTTACCCGTATTTACGTGGGAATAATGTGATAAAAACCTTGACAGTGGCGGTGCGCTTGAGTTTATTTTTGGGAACTTACCCTTTTTAAACAGTTTAGGTAAAATGAAAATCTTTTTTTTCTTTTATATGTGTAAAACATTTATTTTAAAATTTGTAGTATATCAATATTGTACAGTTGGTATAATTATAGTTAATAATAACCATTTTGTTAAGAAAATAATACACATTAAAAATGCATAGTCAAAAAATAATTATTTAAAATATAATCTATACCTAATTAAATATGCTACATAATCTACATCTAGTTATTCACATTCTTCCATATCTGACATACTATCACTACTTGAGTCATATGAGTCTACTTGTATAATTAGAGGTTCAACAGTTGTATCTTCTATTATATCCAAAGACCACATTTTATTTTCTACTTCTAATACATGTTCGACACATTTTTTCCAGTTTTCTGGGGAAGCATTAGATATGGCAATTTGAAATAGTTTTTTTATATCTACTAGTTTAAACGTAGTATTATTTCTGGCTACTTCACCTTTCACTTGTGCCCATATAAGTTCTATGGGGTTTAGTTCGCAGTGATAAGGTGGCAGCCGATATACAGTTATATTTTGTTTCTTAGCTATTTCATCAATTACAAAACGTGTGTACTTAGCTTTATTTGTGGCGACTTCACTTTTTACTAGCTGCAACAACTCTAGTTTAACACTATCTGTAGGATGTTCAATATTTTGCTGCATCAACCAGGATTGAATGTCTTTTTTAAGCCAGCTTAAATTTGGAACACGATCTACTTTTTTGGAGTGGTAACTTGCATTATCCATTACAATAATCGAACCCTCTGGTATTAAGTCGATCATCTGCGAAAACCATTCTTCAAATACATCAGCATTCATATCTTCGTGATAATCTCCTGTTTTTTGGACTCAAACATTAAAAGACCTCCATCTACAAAACCATTCTCGTTTCCAATATGAGTAATAATTAGTCTACGCCCCTTTCCAGATGGAGGTTTTAAACCCGTAGAAAGTCCTTCATTAAAAGCCTGGCGAGCAGTTGTTATATTCCCATCTTGCCAATATTTTTTAACGGTATGTCCTTCATTTATCCAAGTCTCATCTAGATAATATATTGTCTTTCCTTCAGTACGAGCTTTTTTATTTTTCTCAAATAATCTCTCCTCCAATGGACAATTTCTCCATTCTCTATTAATAAAGATTTTCTTTGGAATTTTTCCACTGAAAATTTAGACCTTTAAGATTTTCCAAAGTTTAACTCTACTTATTTCCGGCACGTGTGGATGATTTTCGCAGCTTGAAACATGACATCTAAAGTAGGGATTTTTTTCGGTAAAATAACTATGTACAATTCGTCGAATTGTTTGTTTTGTGTCGTCTGTTATATAAAGTTCTGTTTTGCCCGGTCGCTTTTTTGGTGGAATTATACCTCCCTCTTTTTCTTGTTTCAAAATTCTGTAAATTGTCGCTTTTCCCACCCCAGTCATCAACGCACATTTTTGAACACAATCGTCCACACCTAAATTAGAGCTTTGATCATTTCTAATATAATCGAATACGTTTTTAACAATCTGCTTTTCGTTTACAGTTAAATGTCCGAAACATGGGCGTTTCTGCGGAGAAGCCATTTTTACAATACTGTAATACTTTGAACAATACTCTAACAATTTATAACCACTCAGTTGCACATACGGAAAGATACTAAAATATATATAAAATTTATAATCCTTATTTAACGCAATTCGGTGTATTTCTACCTGTTCTTTGCACAGAGACTGGTGCGCCTATGGTTTACAACCTTCTAACCGTCCCGAGACATTTTTATTGCTATCTCTTGCAAAAAAATAGGGTATAGGATTGGTATTCCATTTCGCTCCTGGGAAGTTCTTTATAATCCTATATAAAGTCAATATCTTTACCAACTACAAAATGGCGGTATTTTAAAAATTACCTTAATACCTAATTTGGATGGCCATATTTTCGAAACTAAAAATGTTAATACTTAATGTGGTATTTTCTTAAAGCTTTTTTAAATATCCTCTTCTTAGATTTATTTAAAGATGTATGAGTTTTAGGCCACATATTTATTTTAAGTTTTGGTTTGTTCTGGTTAGGTCAAGTTTTTTATTATCTTTTAATTGAGAATCACTTCCCAAAGTAAAGTTTTTAGCATCCTGTATAACGATAAAATATTAGCCTGCGAAACTTAAATATTAAATTAGATCAGATTAAAAGGTACGTGTACTGGTGCCATGCTTGAAAATAAAAATCACATTTCCCATTTATTCAGTGGCGCCTTCATATTTTTTACTCAAAGTGATTAATTTCCATCCTGACATAAAAAAAGTATTTTGTCTACGAAATGACCGGTTTTTGAAAACAACCGGAATTTATTTGTTTCTTTCTCATGTGTCACTAATTGAGAAAACTGCTGAATGGACGAATTACGCGAGTGATGGATGGTACACAGTCCAGTTGTAATAATAACGTGAAAATACACTCAGCACTAAAAGAAAAATTTACTGCTTTCGGAAGCTAGGAAAACAGGCAATATACCAAGCGATTTGCTTTAGTTATTTTCAGTAATATACTGCAGGATTTATACAGGGTGTTCATTTAAAACTTTCCACTCAAGTTATCTTCGAAACGAGACAGATTTGAGAAAATCGCCGAAACACGTCAAGATATTTATTGAGGGGGAACGTTTTTACAAAAATTGGACGGCGCCCTTTAACCCCTTAACCACCAGGGCCACCACCCAAAATTCTTAAATGAGAAGGCGGGTCGAGTAATACATCATTTTAAAGCTCCTGACGAGTACTTTATAACCCTAGAATATGAAGTCAATATCTTCACCTATTACAAAATGGCGGTACTTTAAAAATTACCTAAATACCTGATTTGGATGGCCATATTTCCGAAACTAATAAAGTTAGATGTACCTAATGTGGTGTTTTCTTAAAGCTCTTTTAAAGGTCTTTTTAATGGTGATACTGGTAGTAATATACAGGGTAGAAGAAAAAGTACATATTTTTTATTTAAGAACCCTGTATATTATTTTACCATTAAAAGATCTTTAAATGAGCTTTAAGAAAATACCACATTAAGTACATCTAACTTTATTAGTTTCGGAAATATGACCATCCAAATCAGGTATTTAGGTAATTTTTAAAGTACCGCCATTTTGTAATAGGTGAAGATATTGACTTCATATTCTAGGGTTATAAAGTACTCATCAGGAGCTTTAAAATGATGTATCATTCGACCCGCCTTCTCATTTAAGAATTTTGGGGTGGTGTCACTGGTGGTTAAGGGGTTAAAGGGGCGCCGTCCAATTTTTGTAAAAACGTTCCCCTCAATAAATATCTTGACGTGTTTCGGCGATTTTCTCAAATTTGTCTCGTTTCGAAGATAATTTGAGTGGAAAGTGTTCAAATGAACACCCTGTATGTATAAAGATAACACTGTTTTTTTACGAAAAAAATTGTGGAAGAGAGTAATACATTCGATGGCCTTTTTTGTTGGGTACACGCCATTGAACCGCTTTGATCTTGGTCCCGGGGTATAGCGAGCTGATCCTGTTTAGCCCTCTTACCCTTTACGAACTGGCTGTTCGCGTAAAACAGAATGTAGAAAAACTTCCGAAAAATACCCAAATAATTCTAATTAAAAATCGATGTTTTGGTGGCAAATCAGCCACCATTATCAAGAAAAAAAATAAAGATAAGAAACTAACCAACACTTACATAAGTTAGAAACGAATTTATATTTTTTTGTTTTCAAAAAATTTACAAATTTTCATTGCATAATACAGTAATGTATAACATAAACCCAAAATAAAAACCAGGGTTAAACGTATACCTGTAATACATTTTTCCTAGGGAGGGGCTGTAAACGCCTCTAAAACGCTGTATGTACACATATACATATATGGTACATTTTTTTCTGGGAAGGTTTAAAGAGGTGGCCCCCAGGCCTCCTTGTAGTTACACAAATGGTTACTCTCCTTTTAAAATGAACCGACAAACGACTTTGCAACAATGATTCTTTGAATGAAATGAACATAATAAAAAACCTGACCAGCGATACCTAAAAGTAAACAAATTAATTAACAGTAAAAAAATTAAAAAGAAGCTTTTATTAACATGTACTAAAAAGACTAAAATAAACTTGTTCTTCAAATCTTTTACTATGAGCATAAATAACGAGATAAATAACTTTAATAAACAATTTATACGATTTAAAATATTTTTGCAGGATTTACCTGTGTAGGTAAACAAATAAATTAAATAACTTGATCATATAAACCCTCCTCTTAAATTACTGTATCTATAAAAAAACTGCACTAAAATTCTTTGAGAATAGTAACGTCAATATCGAATTTTAAATGTAAACTTTTTTGAAACACTCTGTATACATTTTAAAATTCAAAGTATTTCCGGAGATATCAAAAAAAAGCGGAAAATTGGAAATTTGTTGTATTTTTTTCCCGATCTTATTTATATTCGGATTTTAAAATTAATTGCACTTTTGCATTTCCAGTTTTTTTGCTCTATTCAATGGTAGTAAGTATTTTATTTAAAATACGAGGTTTTGTTTTCGTAGGACCATCATCAAGCTATTTTTTTTAAATACTGTCCCGATATTCAAATATCAAAATTAGAAAGCCGATTTTAATATAATATTAAAGATGTTTCACACATTGGGATTTATTTTTAATACGGCCCTGTACTTTTAGAAATTTGATAAAAATAATCAACTTTGCATTTTTAGTTAATAAAATGCTTTAATAAACCAAGCAGAACTTAACAAAACCCTTCCACCATTACTAACTTGCGTTTTTAATAAATAAAGGTCCTGATACTTTAATCTCGCAATTTTAAAGCCAATTTGATTTAGAATTTGCATTATCATTTAACCATAATACAGATCTGTAATTTTAAGAGTTCGGTAAAAACAGTAAACTCTACATTTTAAACTAATAAATTAGTTAGGTAATAGTCCCAGAGATAGTAAACCTTTCGAGTAACGTTGGGCCTATAAGGCTAGAAATTTATATAGTGATGAGTCTTAGCATGCTAAGTACGAAAATCATCACCTAGCGGGCATCAGCCGTGCACATCATTACCCTGTATATTTTTATAGTTTAAAAAAGATTAAAAAAATAAAAAAACTTTCAATAATATACAGGGTAATGATGTTCACGGCTGATGCCTGCCAGGAGATGATTTTCGTGCTTAGCATGCTAAGACTCATCACTATACAAATTTCCAGCCTTACAGTTAAAATGTTACTCGAAAGGTTCACTAGCTCTCCTACTATAAAGAAACTAATAACTTAAAAATGCACAAGCACAAATAATAAATGCCTAAATAATTTACTTATACAATAGCTTTGTTCGCGGGTTTGATTCTGAGCCGGTTCTGGGACTATTCGCATGCGCAGTGAAATAAGCAGCGTTCGCGGTAAGTAAAATTCCGAATTTTTAGTAACAGTTCTGTGTTCGCGGGTTACAATGGAATCAGTTCGTTACCGGTTCGTAACCTGATTAGCAGTCCTGGGATTTTTGTTGGAACTAAAAGTTCAGTTCGGAATTTCATGCGCATTGTCGACATGGTCAGCTGTTTTCTGTTTTTGTGGTACAGAAATAAACCGTTGTATTACAGTTTATTTGTTTCTGCCACTTTTTATGCGGGTTAATATACCTGTTGAATATTTTTTTATATTTTTGTGATCCTGAGCGTATATAAACAAATGATTTTTAATTGTATTCCGTATGAATGTATGTATGCAATAAAATAAATAAGGATTTAATTAAAAATATAGACTATATTAGAAGATTTTACTATTTATTGTTGTTTGAATTTTATCTTTAGTTAAATACACATACTTATGTTAAAAACGAGAGGAGGCAGGGAATCCCTCGTCTTCCGCCGAGAGACCTCGAGTGGCTTTCGACAGTATAACAATTTACGTTTTTGTTTGAATTTAATTTTTTTTGTGTGGTATCCAATTTAACCATAAAAATCCTAACCAAAAGGCTAGGTTAGAATATATCCTCAACTGTATAGAAAATCGTTCGCGGTAAATAAAAATTCCGAACTAATAAATAACTAGACATGCGCTTTAAAACAATTCTAAACCAGTTCGGTTCTGGTTCAGAATCGGTTCATTACTAGACCCGCGAACAAAGCTAATAACAATATTTATACGGAACTTGTTTTAGCTTGTTTAGTCCGATAAATCAAACAACAAGTACTAAGTAAAAAAATATCAACTATCAACTTAATTACTTGTTTTCAAGACTTTTTGATATATTAGATAAATTTCATCTAAAAATTATTTATTAAAGAGCTTTTACTTGTTATTTAATTTACCTGCCTAGAAAAAAGCTAAAACAATTTCCGTGTAATAATTGTTATTGTATAGGTAAATAAATTAATCATTTATTATGTGCGCATTTTTAGGGTAATAGTTTTTTACTAAAGGAATGTAATGTAGTGGAATTAACTTAAAATGCAGAGTTAATTATTTTTCTCAAATTTTAAAAAATACAGGTCTGTATTAAGATTAAACCCAAAATATGTTATTGAAATTGTGTTAAAATCGGCTATTAAATTTTGATATTAGAATATCAGGACCGTATTTAAAAAAAATATGTGTTGGTCCCACGAATCAAATGAATATTTTAAAAACAAGACTACCATTAAAGAGAGCAAACAAGTGGCAATGCAAAAGTGCAGTTTATTTTAAAATGCAAATACAAATAAGACCAGGAGAGAAATAAAACAAAATTCTACTTGTTCGGGTTTTTGCCGGATATCTTCGAAAATACTCGGGATTTTAAAACTTTCTAACAGCATATTATTAGGCACTTAAACCTCAACTTTGTTGTTATTTAACCGACTTCGTATTTTTTACCATTTCCAATATACAGGGTGTCCCAACGACATTTATACAGCAAACCACTTCGCCCCTGTACAAAATATAAAAATAAACTTAAGATAAAAAATGTTTATTGGAATGCACTTTTTTTTCTAATAATACTAGATAATATACAAGGTGCCTTAAAAAATAATTTTCATTGTCAAGTTGGTTTTCTTAAATGAAACACCCTATATATTTTAACAAATTTTGACTTTATAATAAGGTCCACATCAAAAATATATTACACACTATACGTCAATTATTGCTGGTTTTCGAGATATCAGCAGTATGTTAATATACTTACTAAAAGTATAGAAAGAAAATAATATTTTGGTTCTAATTATTTTTAAATAACTCTGTCATTGTCAAATTGACAAAACATATAATAACATGCAATTAATTACCTTACATGGTAAGAACTACAGAATCAAAACTTGTTTAAATATATAGGGTGTTCCATTTAAAAAACCACTGGCCAATAAAAATCATGCTTTTGAGACACCTTGTATAATAACTAGAACTATCACTAAAAAGAGTGTATCCGAATAAACATTTTCTAATTCAAGTTTATTTTTGTATCTTGTACAGGGGCAAAGTTATTTGGTGTATAAATAAAGTTGGGACACCCTGTATATGCCCATACTGGTCCTCCTTATTTGGACACGTTGTATAAAATAAAGTGTGTACCGAGTATGTAGATAGTAAAAGTTTTATAGAAAAAACATATTTTATTTATTTAAGTGCACTTTAATAAAAGCTTATTTTTAAAATAGTTTTCTTTTACATTTAGTTTATTAATAATTGCCAACACAAAAATAATAAGAACCATTAAAACAATTAGATATACCTATTATAATCGATCTCACCCACGTAATCTGTCCCGATAAACAAGAAAACACATCCGAATTACAACTGTTATTTTCTAACTCGACCGGGTGAATCTTTCATTATCCCGTGTGTCATTTGTTTTGAAAAACTGCTGAATGGCCGAATTACAAAAATGATGGATCGTGCCATCCGAGTTGTAATAATAGCGTTGTAATACACTCCGGATGAAAACGGAAATGTGGAAAATTTACTGGTTTTTTGATGTTTTAGAATGGGTTGTTAAAAAAGAAGGGTGTTTCTTTTAGATCTTATTTACATAACAGTAATAGAGAACTACAAGGCGCGGCTTCGCCCATAAGGTCATTTAGTCAATGACCCATCTAATTTATAATAAAATTAAAAAAGAATAACAATTAATCCTAACAAAGAAACAGTACATATCTATTATTATGAAAAACTCCTCTTAAGAGAATGGAGAAAATTTATTAGGTCATAATTTAGGTTGACCCAAATGCATTAAAACCAGAAAATAAAGTATATACTCGCAATTCAGTCAGTTAAAAAGAGATGTAAAATCGAACCACGGTCAATGCCTTTAGGCAACCCTTAATATAATGAGTTGTTCATGCAGTTGCCTGCATAGCATTGCATCATATTGTTGTGTACTTTCGCACAACACCACAAGGTGGTGTTGTTTTGCGGCCATGCGCAGGCGCAGTTATTATGAATAAACTTGTTTTGTTTTTAAATTTACTTAGGTTAGGTTAAATAAGGTGAAATATGTAAACTAACAATGGATTTAAGAAATATTACAATTAATTCCTTTTGCCGTTTTTCACAAAATAGAACTCTAAACAAGGACTTTTGATTTGATTTGAATTTGATATTGGATTGGGGCGCCAAAAATCTCGTTAAATTTAATGCATCCAAAACACAATCATGTTCCTTGTCGCGAAAAAATCTTCAAACACTCATCCATTGCTTATGAGTGGCCAGGTTTTGCAGAACGGGGACACATTTAACCTTGTGGGCGTCACATTTAAGAATAACCTTAACTGGCATAAACACATTGTATCTATAGCCACCGCGGCTTCAAAAAGCTTGGATTTCTTTTCCGAGCCAAAAAGTATTTTTCTCCTTCAAATTTATACACTTTGTATGTGTCTCAAATTCGACCCTCTCTGGAATATTGTTCTCATGTCTGAGGAATGGCATCCCCTACCAGCCTCAGCATTCTTGATGCCATTCAAAGAAGGGCTGTTCGTCTTATTAATGATCCTTTACTTCCTCAAAGACTTCCTTTTCTTGCCCATCGTCGAGCTGTGGGAGATCTATCGCTCTTCAGATACTTTTACGGCTTCTGCTCCGACGAATTATCCAGTATAGTCCCTCCTCTTGCAGCTCCCAACAAAGAAACTCGTGGTGCCGCGCATATGCATCCTATACAGTTCAATTGGACAGGCCCCGAATTTCTCATTTCGTTCGTTCTTTTATCCCTAGAGTTTCTAGACTATGAAACTTGCTGCCAGCGGAGGTTTTTCCTCTCCCCCAAATCTTCAAGTTTTTAAGTCCCGTCAGTTGTACAATCAGTTGCATAGTCTTTGGGCCGTTTATCTCATCAGACTCGGCTTCTTCCAATTACCACTTTTTTTTTTTTTTGATGTGTCACGGAATTTCCAAGCAGTGCTTCTTGTGCCAGAGTATTCACAAAATGGCCGAAATATAGAAAAAAATATATAAAACATAGTTTGAATAAAATCCTTTTATCATTACCAAATTTTTCTCTTAAAATCCGCCTCCTACAATCCGCTACTCCTACAATCCAAAGCTTTTGACCAGGTCTAGCATGCCGCACTTCTTAATAAACTTTCCTCCTATGGTTTTTCAACTATACTCTGTACTTGGCTCCCAAATTATCTATCTGGTCGACGTATATAGTTATTGTGGACGGCCATTCTTCAAGCTTTCACCAAGTTAATGCTGGAGTGCCTCAGGGCTCAGTTTTGGCACCAACATTATTTCTTCTTCACATCAACGACCTTCTCTTGTCCACAACTAATTCCATTCATAGTTTTGCCGACCATAGTACCCTTCACTCCAGTTTTCATGTTCCTAAACCTGATTTGAAAAACAAACACAAAGCGATGCAGATATCTCTTTCGCAGGATCTTAATTTAATATTGGATTGGAGCGCCAAAAATCTCGTCCACTTTAATGCATCCAAAACACAGTTATGTTTCTTGTCGCGAAAAGAGTCACCAAATACTTATCCTCTAGCAGACACCTTCAATCTTGTGGGCGTCACATTTGAAAGTAACCTTAACTGGCATAAACACATTGTATCTATAGCCACGGCAGCTTCCTTGGAGTATTGTTCTCATATCTGGGGCATGGCTTCCCCACAACCCTAAGCATTCTCGATTCTATTCAAAGAAGAGCTATTCGTCTCATTAATGATCCTTCACTTACAGAAAGGCTTTCTCTTCCCCCCCAAATCTTCAAGTATTTAAGTCCCGTGTCAACAAACTCCCTCTTACCTCGTTGAAGACACCCACGGTACGTTAGTATTTAGGCTTTTAGTCGTGGTTTGTCCAAAGATAAAAAAAAAGGCCTAAAAATACTAACATACCGTGGGCGTCTTAAGTCAAATTTTCTTGCTAACCGTATTCGTTTCACTGGTTCAAACCGTATTCGAAAATGACAATATAAATATGAGAATTAAGAAAATGTAGGTTTTTAAACCGTTGCGTCACAGCCCAATAAACTTTAAGGATATGATTATGATTTTTATTTGTTAGGATTAATATGTACTTTTGTTTACACCAAATATAAACATTTTTTACTTGCCATGTACAACAACGTAAAACGTTTACGAAAAATGACCGAAACAATGTTTGTGATGAGTACGATGCATACGCCCGTCCGACAAACATAATTATATTGTTTTTAAACCATTGTCCGGGATGTATTCAAACACGGTTAAATACGCGACGTACATGGCGTCACCGTTTAACAAGAAAATGTAATGTTTTTAAAATGTTTTAAACCGTATTAACAACAAAAAATGGCTTTAAGCAAGGTAAGAGGCAAGGTCGCAACATTCGGCCATATTGGTTTGACGTGTTATGACGTCACAACTCCCATTTTTCGGCCATGAATTTCAGTGCCGGAGATATACAGTTTATTTTATTAGTAGAACAATCGTTTAAACAACAGTTTTTAATTATTATTAAGTTGTAAATTCTTTTACTTTAAATATAAAACATTTGGAATTACATCTTTCAACAAATATCACTTCCAAAACAATGCAAAATGAAATGCGCAAATTCTAAACGCCACTGGATTGATCATCAGCTTTGATTTTACCCAGTCTGGCCAACATTTCTCCCTGGAGTGCCCTTGTTTCCTCGACCTCGAACCGCCTAAAAGTTGAGGATGTGTCGCAACCTTATAAATATAAACTAACCTTAGTAAGAGGAAGTTTGTGGACAGTAGACTTAAATACTTGAAAATTTGGGGTGGAAGAAAATACCTCCACGGTTCTCTCTGTTGGGAACCGTGAGTGGAGGGAATGATACTGAACAATTCTTCAGAGCAGTAAAGCTTTAGCGGGTTAAAAGATATTTGGAAATTGCGGTACTTTTACTAACCCAGTATATGCATTTTGTCTAAAACCGTTTTTAAGCATAAAAAAATAATAGTTTAAAAACTACAAAACACGCTTTTATATGCAACCAAACTAAAATTAGAAAATAATTTTTCATTACAAAGACTTTTGTATTACAGTAATAAAGGTCAAACAATGAATCATAATTATATACCTCAAAATATAATTATAATAAAATTTAAGATAATAACAGAATAATTCACTTCAGAGTAAAAAGCGTGGGGTGCATTTTACTATTTTTTCATAACTTTTCCTCATAGATATTTACAAATGAAATAATTATAACATTTAAATATTAAGCACCCCACGCTTTTATTCTAAAGTGAATTATTCTGTTATTATCTTAAATTTTATTATAATTCTATTTTGAGGTATATAATTATAATTCATTGTTTGTCCTTTTTATTACTGTAATACAAACTCTTTGTAATAAAAAATTATTTTCAAATTTTTAGTTCGGTTGCATATAAAAGCGTGTTTTTTTTTTTAACTATTATTTATTTTTCACTTTTTAGTTCGATATATCAATTAGTTTTCTGCGGACATGTGATATTGAAATGTTTCACGAACTATTTCGTAATCTAATCATTTCATTTAAAGCTTCACTGTTGCATGGGGTTTCAGAACGCAACTACTCCAAACAAGTTTCTGTCAGCCTTATGCTGAGAGTACGTCCGAAACTGCACACATGCGTAGATCGCGCACTAGCTCTTTCTCTGTTACTCTCCTACAGAAAATCTATAAAGGAATTTATTTATCCTGGCGATCCGAATCAGGATAACGGGATACTGTTTGCAGATTATTGCATTGTCATGGGTCCTTGATACGTGTGCAAAGTTTCAAAGAAATCGAATCGCTGGAAGTTGGTGAAAATTAAGCTTAAAGATTCCGTTACATACATACATACATACATACATACATACATACATACATACAACCCAAGCTAATAAAAGCGTGTTAAAAATAAAATTTAATGAATAGATTTGAGTTTTAAATATTTTTCTATTTGAATATTGCAGAACTATAATGCAGTCGGCATAATTTAATATTTGTTTAACCAAATGTAGAGGACACGTCGCTTTTCGATCGAATGGCACGTAAAATAAACATTGATGCTCAGTTCGATACTAAACCATTACGTTTGTGAAAATTACCAGCATGCATAACAACAAAGTTTACTGTATTTGACTGAAAATAAATATTATTTCTTGTAATTATTATAAAGTACTCGAATCTAACAATTGACTTTTAAAAGGTTTTTACAACTTATAATTCAACATAAAAGTTTAAAAATAAAGCCTGTTATTAATACATGCAGTCCAAATATACCGGGTGTTGCTCCGTCGAGCGGGACATAGGGAATCCCATATAAATTTTAAAGTGGTCCAATATTGGCTCCCCTAATTATTTTAGAAGAAAATATAATTAGGATTTTTGAAAGAGCACGAAAAGTTGTACCCAGTGTACAAATTTCAGCTCTTCTCAGTCCGCGAGCTAAGAGATAAATGCTAAAATAATTTACGAATCTCCTATCTTCTTACCCGCCTTGTATTATTAGAAGTTTATAATAAAATACTAGAAAAATTATTTAACCTCTTACTCTCAAGTTGTCAGATCAATGTCACATCATTATTAAATAATGAACTACTTAAATCAAGAAAAAATTACTATTATAAAATGGTTTTACCAGGGAAATAGTTATCGAAGAGTAACGGACATGTTTGCAGCCTATTTTCCCAATAGGCCAATACCAAGTAAATCGACAATGGAACGGATAAAAAATTTGAAACTACAGGCACAGTAATCAATAATTGCAAATGTGAAGAAAATCGACTTGATCTTTCGCTAAACGATTTTTTCTATGGGGACATTTAAAAACTAAGCTACCATTAAAAAATATGAAAATTTAGTCCAGCTAAGGAATGCTATTTCCGCTGAATGTGCCAGAATATCGATGTACCAACTAGCCAACGTAAGAAATGAGTTTTATTATCGTTTGGGTTATTATCTGGCAGTTAATGGAGGAATATTTGAGCATTTGATTAAATCCTGATATTTTCGTCATAAATTGACTTCTAAATGTAGAAAAAATTGTTTTATTGTCTTGCGTAACTGTGAGTGCATGTGTTGAAATTAGCTGTAAACTAAAATGAAATGCGAGGATTCTTTTTGAAATTCCCGTATAAAATTGTTCAGTTTTGGCAATGACATTATAAATTAATGATCTAAATTGTCACTAATAAATCGATATGGTGTTTTTACTGTTGATTTCTAGAGTACAGGGTGCATAATGAGATACTACGTTGCAGAAGTATTAAGCAGTTTACTCTTTACTGGTTGGTTGAAAAATGCTCAAATTTTCATTTTGGGTGGAACTTACTGTGCTCTTCAATAAGTCCTAATAGCATTTTTTTCTAAAATAATTAGGGGAGCCAATATTTGACTACTTCAACATTTACATGGGAGTCCCTATGTCCCGCCTCGACGGAGCAACACCCGGTATATATTTTTTTATTATTGTACAGTGATTATAATAAAAGAGTCATCCCCCCTTATCTTTTGAATTGGTCAAGATATTGATATTGGCTAAAATTTGGGTAAAACGCTGTCACTTAAACTACTGCTTTGACATAAAAATAATGACGGTCACTTGGCCTAGTGCCAACTTTTCAAATGAAAAGGGGGGTCATGTAGCAGCCTCGTTTTAAAGGCCCTCTATTCAACGCCACTTTGTTTTTGAAAATCGTCCCAGTCGGTCCAGACTTAGAACCGTTTGAAAATAGGCTTAAATACCGTTCAAAAATTGGCTTGTAAGTCTGGAATGGCTGAGCCGATTGTTAAAAATAAAGGGGTTTTAAGTAACACTGTGGTTAATGACCTTCTATTAAAAATATGTTGCTAATGCCCCTTTGATACTAGACCACACGACTAAGATTATTTTTATGCCAAAAATTAGTTTATGTGACATCCTTTTACACAAATTTTACGCGATTTCGATATTATTTAGAAAATCAGGGGCGGACTTTTTAATATCCTCAATGCATATTTAGTGTGTTTATAAATATGTTATTACCCGACTTAATTTTAAAACTTTTATTATTCATTCTTTTTAGTTTGTAAGAAAGTTTTTTTTAAAAGTAGGTGTAATTTTGGTTTAAGTGTTTATTTTTGTCTTTTAAACCAATAAAGGTATATGCAAAAAAATTCAAAAGTAGATGATTTAAAGACTCTTAGCAATTTCTTTCCTAATAAGCGGTATACCCATAAATTAACGTTTAAATTTGCAGTTAATTAAAAAGTAGCATTTTTTCATTAATATGAAGTTATTAATACCATTGTAAATGGGGACAAAGAGTAACTTTATAATACACGTCCTGTCCCTTTAAAAGCTATTTAAAAAGCAATACATTGCAAAAATAATAACAGTAATCATAGGTACGGATTTGTTTTAACTGAATTTATTAAAATAATGACTTATAAAACACTTAAATTTATATTTATTTTCTGTTTTTACCAGGGACAGTGTAATTTCGCGCTGGGGTAAATAAAAGTTAATTAACCCATTTGCATTTAAGATGTTTAGTCCAAAGATTGCTATCTTTAATTTTTACCTTTTGGAGCCGTTAAATAAAAACACATATTCCACTCAGAACCGTTGTCAATACTGGGCATTCCTAATCTACTTTGTATTCGCATTGATTAGACCGTAATAAGGGTCAAGTCAGACCCAATCCTATTTATAGGGGGCGTCTTACTCGAGTTTCAACCCTTTTAAAGGGCTATCAATGTACATAAATTCGTTGCTTTGTCTGCAGCCCCCAAAATCGACAGAAATTAATGAAGAATGAGTTCTTAGTAATAGAATTAAGACTTTTTTACCCTAATGTAAATTAACTTATAATTTTTTAAATGATTATCAAATTTTTAACCCAACCGCACCACAAATCTAAATAAGCAATAAAATTTACTTTACGAATTTGTTCCTTAGTCAAAGTGATTAGATCAGATTGGATTAAAAACTGCAGTTCTTTTCCTACATATGTCTCATGCATGCTATCTAAATCCTCCCATTCTAATCAAACTTCAATTACTCAAAACTGGATTCTGTTTGAATCTTGCTGCTTTAAGTTTGTCCTTACCGAGCTTTCCCAACCGCAGACGACATAAAGCTTTACAGTAGCATTACAAAGGTTAGATTAGAGGTGAATTGTAATCCTCTAACACTGCAACCTGCTCAGGTTTATTGTGTATCCTTCATCTCCATGTTAGAGCACGCTATCCAAGCTGGTCTTTTTATTCAGACTCCACAAGCTTGATACTCGCCCCGTCCGTGGTAAATGTTGCTGCTTTAAGTTTTTCCTTACCCAGCCGTGCAAACTGCAGACGACAAAGGGCTTTGCAGTAGCATCATATGTGCTCTGCGGTTTCTTCTTCTTCCTGGCAGAACCTGCATAGGTTTTCTTCTGCCAGGCCTATTATTTTCAGGTGTTTATTCAGTCTGCAATGACCTGTTAGTTGACCCACTATTATTCTTACTGCCTTCCAGTTGTAATTCAGAAGGTCTTTCGTAAAATCCGGCAAGTATGCCTTTATAAATTTTTTGTTTGACGCTGTCCTGGTGTTCTTATCCAGCAGTCTTGGGATTCCCTCATGATCTATGATCTAATAGATGACCTTATTTGGCATGATGGAATACCACAGTAGGGCTCGGGGTCTACCACTGCCCTGCCAGCATCCTTCTTTGCCAGTTTATCGGCTTCCTCATTGCCCTGGTGGCCCTCATGTCCTGATACCCAAGCAATAGTTAGTTTGTTGGACGCATCTACCTCTTCCAGGGCGGCAACGCAGTCCTGCACCAGGTTGGAGCTGATCTTGCATGAGCTGATCGCCCTGATGGCTGCCTGGCTGTTCGAATAAATTACTACGGTGTTACCCATGTAACTTTTTCTGGTAATTTCCTAGCACATTGTTCTGGCTACAATTTCCGCCTAGAACACTGTAGGGTGTTGTCCGAGACCGATGTTTATTTCCGTCCTAGGTTTGTCTTCATATATACCTGCTCCGACTCCTTGGTCCATTTTTGAGTCATCTGTATACCAGATTAGGTCGGCTTTAACGGAAGGGCTGGCCTCCCAGTCCTTTCTATCTGATATAATTGTTTGAAAACCTTTGTTTGGCCAATAGTTTGGTACCAATTTTTCCGAAGGCATCGCACACAGTGAATTGACTTCTTGGTACTCATTGAATCTCCCATCCCCATCATTGTATGGCCCTTTCCTGTCTTATAATAGGACTCTGGTCTTGTTTGAGATGGTATTGTACATCTTTCACTTCAACCCGTGACAAAGTGGCGGTAGGTTAGCAGCACTTCCAGAGCGGCTGTAGGGGTCGTTTTCATGGCCCTGTTATACATAGACAATCAAGTCTTTGTCCACTTTGTAATTGCCTTGTTGCCAAGGTTTTCACAGTTTCTTTTCTGTCCTGACAAAATTTACTTAGGCTTTTATCTGCATCACATTGGTTCTAGGTATTTTTTATGTTTAAAGGAATCTTTTAATTTACTTGATAACATTTTTACCACCCACAGATTGTGATTTAGAATGTTATGTGTAAATTCAGGCGCGTATTCCTTTGAGAATGTTTTCGTTTGCTAGTGCCCTGGCATTCTTATTCACCAATCCTAAACTTCCCATGATCCTTCATCTAATACATGATCTAACTTACAGGACGAAATGCTATAAAAGAGCTTAAGACCTATTGTTGGCCTTCTAGAGCAGTCCATGCGTAGCCAGTTTATCAGCTTCTTCATAGTTATGGTAAATATCCCAATTAGAAACCATTTACGAGGTTGAGGATATTAGTGGCTCATGACTTCTATTTTTCTTTTGAAGATTCAGCTTTGATTTTGGTTAGTTTCGACAAGCTAGTCTCTTGCTGCTTTCTTTCTCCTAGTTCAGGGAATTTTTTTATCCAATTCCTTGCTGCTAATTTTACTTAACACCCCAATCACACTTTTATGAAACACCACTACTGTCCTAAAACCTTTTGCTACCAGAGACATTAAGATAGAACTCGTCTGGTTTCTTAGACACTCGAGAAAATAAGGCAATTAAAAAATCTATGAACTAGCAAAAGGGTGGGTCATCTAGAAGGTTTAACAGTCCAGGGTTGGCCCTTGGACTGTCTAAATAGGTAAAGAAAACAACAATAGGTAAGTAGATTGTCGATATAGTCCATGTCTACCACGAAAATTCATACTGACATATACGGAAGCGGCGCTTTAACTCAGCCTGTCAATGTTAAATGTTTTCGGTATCGGACTGAGCGAACGCGTCACTTCTTTGTCGGACAAGTTTACCACAATGTTTTTGTGCAATTTTTAAATATTGTGCCGAAACTCGTGAGGGTTACAGTCCCGATATCCTCCTAGTCCGAAACCCGAACCATTTAACATTGACAGGCTGGGTTAAAGCACCGCTTCTATATATGGCGGTATAAATATTCGTGGTAGACTTGTCAAGAGGAACCCCCTTAAAAGGTTTATAAAAGTGTTGGCCCAGGGACTAATAAAATCTAATCTAGATGGTTGGTATACATAACCTGGTTAAAGATATGCGAAGGAAACACTAAGCACCCCTTCCAAAAAACTTAAAGCCGAGGTTCTCCATATGGGGCATCCTCAGTTAAGGCATAAAGAGCTCTAATAGGTCACTGTCATTAAGAAAACATTTGCAGGAAATGGGCATTTACAGTGGTTCCACAATATGCAGACTTTGTGGAAAAATGCACTGACACGCAAAAGACACACTCGAGAAATATACAAAGAAGAAATCCTCTTTTGCATGAGCATCTTTGCAGAAATCTGCTAAAGGTAAGCCGACTTCTTAACAAAAGAGGGTTATACATTAAAAAAGTCGTCCAGTTGAGGCAGAACGCGCAAGATCTGACCGCAGTTCTGCAATTTGAAAGTCATCTGCCTCCGCCCCGATGCGACACGCTTCTAATGGACGCGCTTCGACTTGTTTACAAGCCAGGCGAGTTAATGCGTTGCAATGCGACCCGTCTAGTGGACAGGTGGCTTAAGCCAACAGGATGCAATGCAAACATGGTCGTGTACAACCCCGCCCAGACCAACCAAGCAACACACTGTCGCTATCTCCTTCTATCAAACCTCGATACCGCACCTTGATATCGAGTAGTATCCCGTTGTCGAAATCCTGTTTTCGTTTAAGGACCTCCTAAGGACGATCGGCCGTCATCAAAGAAAACGCTTAGAGCGGCAGAATTTTCGGAAACAAGGACTATTAACAAGAGTATCTTGTTGTTAAGTACACTTGCTTGTTGTATTGAGTGAGGGTGGTAAATCGTTTTCTTTACAGAGTTTGTTTCTGTATTGGAGAATTTGAAACCTGTTTTATTCAATTGATTGAATTTCCGATGTTAAAAGGAGCAATGAAACAGGACAGTAATAAATTTTTAATGAAGGTGTGTGAAAACCTTTAGTATGAAAGTTTTGTAATGTAATGTAGAGTACACCACGCCAAAAAATCGACTTTTTTTCAAAGAATATATCGAAAGCATTGTTCAACTGACAAAAAAAAATTGTAGTAAAGGTTTAAGCCCTTAATATTAATAATTAGAGGTCTATCTTTGCTTACAGTTTTTTGTCATTTTTTTACGCAAAACTTGTTAATTATTAATATGAAAAATTTTATCAACTCTCTACAAAAGACTTTCTTCATAAATTGTCGTCAAAAAAGTCATTTCTATGTAATAAAGCTTTGAACATTGAACTATTTTTTAAATTTTGTTTCTTAAGTTTGGATTTTCCTTACTACTAAAAATATTATTATTTAAATAAATCCATTACCTATTTTTAAAAGAAATTGGATTGGCTACAAAAATGTTTTTCAAAGTTTTCAATAAATTCACCCACACATAAAGCTATTCGACGTTGAAGTTGAATTTTAAAGTAGTTTCAACATCGAATAACTTTTGAAGAAGTAAATTTATTGAAAATGTTAAGAAGCCCTTTTGTAGCTCATCCAGTTTCATTTTAAAATATGTTTTGATTTACTTAAATATTAATATTTGTAGTAGTAACAAGGATCCAAACTTCAAAACAAAATTAAAAAATAGCTTAATGTAAAAATGTAAAGCCCAATTACATGAAAGAGACTTATATGACGACAATTGACGAAGAGAGCTTTTTGTAGGGCATTAAGTTTTCTTTGAAAATGTAAGTTAGTAATTTTTTTTTCAGATTTATTTACAATTTGCAAGCTTTGTATAAAAATATTTTAAGGGCTCAAACCTTCATGATATTCCTTTTGATCACCTTGAACAACATTTTTGATATACAGGATGACCCAACTTTATTTATACACAAAATAACTTCGCCCCTGTACATAGATACAAAAATAAACTTAAAATAAAATGTTTATTTGGATACACTCCTTTTATTGACAGTACTAGTTAGTATACAAGGTGTCTCAAAAACATAATTTTCATTGTCAATTAGGTTTTTTCAAGAGGAACACCCTGTATATCTTTAACAAAAGTTTTTAATCTGTATTAAATTCTATATCAAAAATCTATAACAAACTATAACGTCATTTATTGCTGGTTTTTAATATATCAGCAGTATATGCTGATATACTCATTAAGAATAAAAAGTGAACAAAGAAAACAATATTATGGTTCCAATTATTTTTAAATAATTATGTCACTGTCAGGGTGATCAATAATATAATATCATGTAATTAATAAGTTTTTATTGTAGAAACTACTAATAGTTAAGTCGGCTATTTAGTTTATTTAAGATACATAATTACTTACATACATTACGTATTGCTGTTTTTTAGTTAAATTATGTAAATATGTGTCTAAAATAAACTGAATTGCTGACATACTTATTAATAGTTCTTACAATGAGATGTAATTAATTACATGTTTTTATATTATTTGTCACTCTAGACAGTGACAGAATCATTTAAAGATATTTAAAACCAATATATTATTTTATCTCTTCACTTCTAATTAGGGAATTCAATCCCGCACCAAAACATCAATCCCGCAAACCTTCGGGATAAAAATATATAACTTTTAGTAATAAACCTATTAAACATGCTAATTGCTAAAAAAGTTATAAACAAACTATGGTAGCTGCAAAAAGTTTTATTTCATATACAAAATACATAATACATTAGTTAGTGGTTTACTTAAACTTAGTTTAGTTGTCGCAAACTTAGTTTAAAGGTCAATTGTCAACTTTACCTAGTCGCATTGATTTTGGAAGTATTTTCGGAGAAAAGATAACATATCCAAGGTATCATCTTTTAAGTTTGATCTTAGTTTATTGCAAATATATCCTGCAGCTGAAAACGCACGCTTAGCCTCGACACTTTTCGGCGGAATAGACTTTACACAGTTGTAAATTAATATTGAATCCCGCAGATCCCGCACGGAAAATCCCGCAATGTTGATCCCGCAGAAACTTAGAGGGATCTCGCATTTGTGGGATCCTGTGTTTGCGGGATTGATTCCTACTTCTAATCGTTAATGAGTATATCAACATACTGTTAATATCTCAAAAACCCGCAATAATTGGCGTTTAATGTGTTTTACGTTTTTGATGTTGAAATTGATACAGTCAAAATTTGTTAAAATATACAAGGTGTTCTATTTAAAAAAACCTACTTGACAATAAAAATTATGTTTTCAAGACACCTTGTAAGTATATTAACTGGTACTATAAATAGGAAAAGGGTATCCGAATAAACATTTTAAATTTTAATTTTATTTTTGTATCTTGTACAGGAGCAAAGTTATTTCGTGTATAAATAGAATTTGGCCACCTTGTATTCTTCAAAAAAAGTCGATTTTTTGGCCTAGTCCGATGTACAGGGTGTTAAATTTTAGGGACAGTTTCTTCAAAAGGTGATGCCGTAAATGAAAGAAGACACTGGTATTTTTCCTGATAGTTGGAAAGCTGCACGTGTCCAACCCATCCCCAAGAAAGGATCTAAATCTCTTCCATCCAACTATAGATCTATTTCACTCCTCTCAGTGCTTTGTAAAGTTATGGAGAAACTCATAAACTCGCAAATTCTTAAATTTTAGGAAAACATAAAATTTTACAATACAGGCAGTACATATTTCGTCACAAGAGATCTAGAGCAGATCTTCTTTCTTTCGTATCACAACTGAAACAAGTCTCTTGAGTTTCTAGGTGAGTCCCAGATCGTTGCTCTTGATATATCTAAGGCTTTCGACCAGGTCTGGCATGATGCACTTTAATTTAATGCATCCAAAACTCAATCATGTTCCTTGTCGCGGAAAAAATTGTCAAACATTTACCCTTTGCTTATGAGTGGCCAGGTTTTGCAAAGCAAGGACACATTCAACCTTGTGGGCATCTCGTTTGAGAACAACCTCAACTGGCATAAACACATCGTATCTATAGCCACGGCGGCTTCCAAAAGCTTGGGGTTCTTTTCCGAGCCAACAGGTATTTTTCCCCTTCTAATTTATACACTTTGTAAGTGTCCCAAATTCGACCCTCTTTGAAATATTGTTCTCATGTCTGGAGAATGGCGTCCCACACAACCCTAAGCATTCTTGATGCCATTTAAGAAGAGCTGTTCGTCTTATTAATGATCCTCTACTTACTAAAAGACTTCCTGCTTCTTGCCCATCGTCGAGCTGTAGGAGATCTATCGCTCTTTTATAGATACTTTCACGGCTTGTGCTCCGACGAGTTATCCAGTATAGTCCCTCCACTTGCAACTTCCAGCAGAGTGTCTCGTGGTGCCGCGCGTATGCATTCCCATACGGTCCAACTGAACAGGCCCCGAACTTCCCACTTCGTTCGTTCTTTTATCCCTAGAGTTTCTAGAATGTGGAACCTGCTGCCAACGGAGGTCTTTCCTTCTCCCCCAATTCTTCAAGTCCCGTGTTAACAAACTTTTTCTTACCTTGCTTAAGACACCCACGGTACGTTAGTATTTAGGCCTTCGGCTTTCGTGGATTGTCCAAAGTAAAAAAAATAGGGGTAATAGAGTGTGCCAAAATAATGTAAGGACTCCATATTGTCTCCTCCGTGGCGCAGTGGACAGAGCTTTGATCTTCGAAACCAGAGGTCGACGGTTCGATTCCCAGCGGGGAAGACATATTTAGGTAGTAGTTATTTAAAAATAACGACCGTGGTGGCACTACCGCGTTGTCTAAAAGGTACTGTGAAATGCATAACTGCATGTTTCAGTGCTTGGACAACGTTGACGGAACAGGGGAAACAATGGGTTAAACATCTAATAACCCGGCACCCACAGTACTCTGGTATTTAGGCATATGCCTTCGTGGGATGTCAAAAAGATAAAAAAATATAAAAACAGTTTTATCGCTCTTTGTTTGAAAGTTCGTTATTGACCTTCAAAGTAAGAATAAATAAAATATTTTATTATAAAACTTTTGAACTGTTGCCACAGTACCAATAATATTTGGGCAACTAAATTATAATCTCATACCAATGCTTCTTTCAATAAGTAAACGGCTGCCCAGTAAGTCGGTGTTATACAGGATGCGATGATTTTTTTCGTTTATTGTGACAGAAGTGACAAAGTTCCTATTTTGCTTTAACCATTTGATTCCTCTATTTTTTCTTTAAAAATGGAATTATTAGGTAAATAGATGGTCAAAAGTAGCTTTTATTTTAATCATATACTTTTATAGTAAACTTTTTGGGGGCCTTGTTTAAATACAAATTTTTGCAGGATATTTTCTTCCAGTAAGAAAAAAATATTACATTTTTTCTTTCCACACACAATTTTCTTTTATATACATATGCCGTATTGATTGTACGTGAAAATTTGAACAGAAACGAGAAAGGGCGTTAATGCTGAAACCGTATAACTGTCTTACTCAGACGTATTATTTACATTTAATGAGATATAGAACGTCTGGGTAAATACAAAAACCACACCAACAGTTTTTTGTACTTTTTATCTAATAAAGCGTAAGGGAAAATCCGAGGGAAAATCCAAGTGTTATTACACCTTATGAAGGGTTCTTTATACATAGTATCAAAATAATGTTTTTATATTTCGTATAGTTAAGACCATATTATATTCATTCTGAAAGCGATGCCGCCAAGTACACAAAAAATGGCGCAGTAGACAGAGCTTTGATCTTCGAAGCCAGAAGTCGTCGGTTCGATTCCCAGCGGCGGAGAGATATTTAGGTAATAGTTTTTTAAAATATCGACCGTGGTGGCACTACCGCGTTGTCTAAAAGGTGCTGTGAAATGCATAACTGCATGTTTCAGTGTTTGGACAACGTTGACGGAATAGGGGAAACGATGGGTTATACATCCAATACCCGACATCCACGGTACTCTGGTATTTAGGCATATGCCTTCGTTGGATGTCAAAAAGATCTTATTCTCCAACATATTTTTTATAAATAGGGTATACGTGGTAAAGGTCTATTTAGGCAAATGTTTTTCAGTTACTTTGTTTTGAAAGAAACACCTCCAAAATGGCCTGGTCTTGCTATACAGGTTGTTTCAGGAATAGTTGCTAATCTTTTAGATCAAGAATCCTTAGGTGATCTTAAGTATAAAGTTCAAATAGACCTATGTTTCAAATGTCTTTATTTTTCAGATACAGGGTGGTAAAGGTTTTAAAAAATAAGCTTTTATACCACTCTGTACCTCAAAAATAGACATTTGGAATACGGTTTATTAAAACTTTTTAACTTAAAATCACAAAAACTAATTTTTTTAAATCTAGATATCTGAAGAAGGCTGCTTAAATCTACTTTTACCAACTATATCGATTTTATGTAAAATATGTTAAAGATTAAGAATTTTTATTTAGAAGTTGCTTGCCGAGTGACAACTTATTTTGTTTTTAATTTGTGCAAGTTACCACGGGTGGCTGCAACTTAAAAACCGATGACATTTTGAAAAGGAAATTTATATGAATCTGAGTGGCTTTCCAGTGACGCAAATAGAGCGCTCCCGAGTAGCTCAGGAGCATTTCGTTCTACTTTTTGGCGTTCCAGTGACGGAAAGTGTTATGCACCTGAGCTACTCCGTTTTTCTTTTCCCTTGCCCCTCATGCACCAACCCCTCTTTTGGTTTTTGTGCTTCAAACATGTTTTTATAGTTAAGGATGGATTTTTTAAAATTATTTATTTAAAATTGGATTAGATATTAAAAAGAGATTATTATTATAAATCCAAGAAAGGTTAAAAACAACGAATTTTTAAAATTTCTTAAAGTATCTCTCTTTCCTTGTCTAAGGATGCGTTCCAGTGACTAACTTTTAGAGCAGTTCAAGAGCTTCAAGCCCTGGAGCGTGACGCACAAAATTTTTCGTCACTGGAAAGCTACCCTGTACGATTATTTTGTCATGTATAATCATCGCCTTAAATTTCGTCATCGATTTTTGAATCACCCTGTATATTAAATAAAAATAATAATATTTTATTGAATAAAAATTAAAGTCTAAATAATGCCAACTACCAGTAGCCGGAACAGACGTTTCAACATAAAAGCCAATCATTAGAAAATGATTCAGCAGTTTTGCGCTCTACGGCTTTCTGCAGGTTTGCAGAAATTTATCCGCTAGTTTGTTACTTCGCATAAGAATGGGTAGGTCAATAAAGTCAACAAGTTTATTTTATTTAAGTAAGCACAGATAGTATAGTAAGAACATTTTAAAAGCCCAAATTCGGTACCCTTTGAAAATAATACAAAAAAACATAAAAAAGGCAGCCTGCAAACGGACTATTTTATACAAAGGCGCCGCTATCCTTTACAGCGATGCGCCGATACACTATGGGATAGAAATCCATTATTTTGGCCAAAAAGCAACTTTGAAATTTTAATGGCTCATGCTGTGTAATTTAAAGTAGATACTCCAAACTACATGGACGCAAAATTATAAAAGAATATGACGACTTCTATTGGGGTAATAAGAAACTTGAAAATGTATTTTAAGTAAACATAAATATACATTTAATCTACTTAGTTTATTATTAGCCTTGTTTACTAAAAAAGTCAAAGAGTTTAAATAATAAAAGCTATTGTTGTGTTTCCGATGCAGTCTCGCTACTTTTGTCAAGGGCTTTTTTACCTTTTTCTTTATCAGTTTTTGTACTTACAATTGCCTTCATACTTTTTGCTACTTCGGAGTGTAAGGACAGATACAAGATTTTTTTATAATTTACAAGGTTTTCCATTTTAAAATTTAATATGTTTTGTCCTACACTGTATATCCTAAAAGATAAAAGCATTCTGATAAAAGATATGGATTCTACAGAATCTACCCAACAAAACAGTGTTACAACAAATATCACTTTTAAAATTATGCAAAATGAAATGCGCAAATTTTAGATGCCACTGGATTGATCATCAGCTTTGATTTTACCCAGTCTTGCCTTTATAGTTTACAATAAAATGGGAAGCCGTGTCCAATTTTTTACCTTTCAGAACCTTCACTAGACGAATTAGTATGACAATATACAAAATTTTGACATAATTATTTAATAAAAAATTTTATACGTCTAAAAAATAAAAAAAGTTGGGAATATGTATCTCTATTACGCTTCTAAGAATAATTTAAAATTATTTTTCATATTTGGATGGTCATATTTCCGAAACTAATTGAAATGAACACATCAAATGAAGTATTTTTTTAAAGCATTTTAAAAGATTTTTTTGGTGGTGATATAATATTCAGGGTATTCCATTTTAAAAATCATACCTATTGTCGTACCCTGTTTATCATATGAGATTATAATCATCGGATTACTGATTAGAATACTACCGAATTAACCAAACAAGCTGACATTTTAGTTTATTTTGTACAATAAAAAATGATAATGTTAAGGGGGTGTAAATTTATAATAAAATATAATAAGTTTTAGGTTTCCAAAAAGCATTTGTAATAATTTATAATATTTTTCCAGTAAAAAGCTCCTCATTTTAAGTTAGACTGGTAAGTTTCAGAATTTTGACCAAAAAATTAATTTCTATCCCATAGTGCGATGACCAGCTGCATCAATCGGCATATCATAAAAGAAATATAGCAAAGGCGGCCGCGAAGACAAGCAAGCAATTTATTTGCTTTAAACTTTTTGTGATTTTTTTTCTTATCAAAGAGCACCGAATTTACATTTTTAAACTGTTCCTTCTATAATAACATTTTTTTAATGATAACTTGTGATGGTTTATTAAATTTCTCTTAAAAAGGGTATTTTATTCAAATGATCAAATAAAAAAACAAACTTAATAATTTGTTAAAGACGAAACAATGCAATTAAAATCTGCAGCTGGTTACCTTCTAGTAGTTGCTATAAAAAGAAAACATAAAATGCAAATTAGGAATCTTTAGTGGATCTTTTCTTTGGGTCTCACAACTGGAACAAGTCTCTTGAGTTTCTAGATGAATTAAAGATCGTTGCTTTTGAGAAATCTAAAGTTTCTAATCAGATTTTACATGATACGCTTTTTTATCAACGTCTCTCTCACGGTGTAATTGACGTATATCGGTTATTGTGGTAGCCACTATTTAAGTTAATGCTGGATCAGTACTGGTACCTAATTTTTTTCTACTTTATATCAATGAAATTTTCTCTTCCACAACCAATTCCATTTATAGTTTTGTTAATACTAGTACCCTTCCCTCCGATTTTCAGGGGTCTACAGGACCTTTATTTAATTTTGAATTAGAGCGTCCAAAATCTCGTCCAATTTAATGCATCCAAACACGATAATTGTTCTTGTTGTTAAAAAAGTCATTAAATACTCAGCGGCCAAATTCTGCAAAGCAAAAACACAACTAACCTTGTGTCGACATTTAAGAATAACCTTAACTGGCATAAATAACTTATGTCTTCAACAAAGCTTATACAAAATTTATATACTTTTTATGTATTCCATATCTGACCCTGGAATGTTGTTCCCATATCTAGGGAATGGAGTTTCCCACAACCCTCAGAATTTTTGATTTTATTTAAAGGGGAGCTGTTCGTTTTCTTGTTGATACCCTGCTTTCAAAAAGGCTTCCATATCTTGCTTATCGTCGACACGTAGGGGATCTATTGCTTTTTTATAGATATGTTTACGGCTTCTGCTTCTGGGGAATAATCCCACTATAATTCCTTTACTTTTAATTCCCAACAGAAAAACTCATGGTGCGCAAGCATGCCTTTATTCGGTATAAATTTACATTTTTTACCGTACCGTGGGTGTCTTAAGCGAGGTAAGAGGGAGTTTGTTGACACGGGACTTAAATACTTGAAAATTTGGGGTGGAAGGAAAGACCTCCGCGGGCAGCTGGTTCCACAATCTAGAAACTCTAGGGATAGAAGAATGAACAAAGTGGGAAGTTTTTAGGCCTGTCCAGTTGGACCTTTAGGGATGCACCGCGCGACACCTTAAGTTTCTCTGGACAATTCTCCAGAGCGTAAGCCATTCAAGTACCTATAAAAAGCGATAAATCCTTCACCAGCCAGACGATGGGCAAGAGAGGGAAGCCTTTTGGTAAGTGAAGGATTATTAATGAAACGAAAATCTCTTCTTTGAATGGAATCAAGAATGCTTAGGGTTATTGTGGACGCCATGCCCCAAATATGAGAACAATATTCCAAGGGAGGTCGGATCTGGGACACATATAAAGTGTATAAATTAGAAGGGGAAAAATAATTTGTGGCTCAAAAGAGAAATCCAAGCTTTTTGAAGCTGTCGTGGCTATAGATATAATGTGTTTATGCCAGTTAAGGTTACTTTCAAATGTGACGCCCACAAGATTGAAGGAGTATTAGCTCTGTAAAACTTGGCCGCTCATAAGTAGAGGATGATGATGGATTTGATGACTCTTTTCGCGACAAGGAACAATTTTGTGTTTTGGATGCATTAAAATGGACAAGATTTTTGGCTCCCCAATCCAATAACTAACCAAGATCCTGCAAAAGAGATATCTGCATCGCTATCCGTTTGTTTTCCAAATCGGGTTTAGTGATGGGTTTAGGAACCTGAAAACTAGAGTGAAGGGTACTATTGTCGGCGAAACTATAAATGGAATTAGTTGTGGACGAAAGAAGGTCGTTAATGTAAAGAAGAAACAATGTTGGTGCCAAAACTGAGCCCTGAGGCACTCCAGCATTTACTTGGCGAAAGCTTGAAGAATGGCCGTCCAAAATAACTGATATACGTCGATCAGATAGATAACTAGAGTTTAGTTGAAAGACCATAGGAGGGAAGTTTATTAAGAAGTGCGGCATGCCAGACCTGGTCAAAAGCTTTGGATATTTGGACATGCCCCAAACTTCGCACTTTGTTGGTTCTTTTACCCCTAGAGTTTCTAGAATGTGAAACCTGCTGCCCATGGAGGTTTTTTTCCCCTTTAAATTTTTAAGTATTTAAATCCCTTGTTAACAAACTCTCCATTGGGTCGCTTAGGACACCAACAGTATGTTTGTATTAAGGCTTTTAGCCATTTTGAAGTGTTTAAAGATAAAAAAATTGAATTTTTGTTCTTTTTGTTTTAGATATCACGGAAATATTTTTAAACCTGTACATAAAAGAGCTTCCAATTACGTTATTTTACCCTAATTAAACCGACCCTGTATCTCATTCAATTTTCGAAATTCTAACGGCTACCCTTGAGTTTGGGACACCATGTTCATTAAAGTAATAAAAAGTTTCAAAAGAACACTTTAATTTATAGCTAAAACTAAAAATAAAATTAACCCCTTTAAATAATTCAATAATGAATGGAAATTATTAAATAATTAATAGTTTTCTTGAATACAATGGGAATTATACCTTTAGGTATTTAATAAATTAAATATTCGTAACAACTGTTTGCTATAAACCCAACTGTCAATGTAAACAACAATTTGACAGCCAATTATGGTTACATAAATGCAGGTGTAAACGCAAATTATGGTAAATAGGTTGGTAAATTTGTCGACAATCAATGTTCTACCGGAAAAAGTATTGCTTCATATTACAGCGAGGATGTAAATAAACCCCCTCCCTGCTAACCCTTAATTTTTTCTTTATAAAATGTTGGTATGACTAATGAGAGGATATAAACTACTTCTTGACGTAAACATGATAGCTGCAACAATCAAGATGGCGGATCTTAGGAAAAAAATTAAATGGAAAAGCGGTTTTTGTGGCATATCATTTTAAAGGTCTTGACAAGTACTTTATAATTCTAGAATATAAAGTATATTATATACAGGTTCAGTTAAATAACATAACACATAGGCAATGTGAGGAAAAAAGACAATCTAACTAAATCCCGGCATGTAAAGATGCGTGACTAATACTGCTTGTTTTGTAATTCTATAGAATCGGTTGGAATTATTTTAATCCAATAAAATAAAATCTTAACAAGACGCCAGACGAGAACTGGGCCAATGGTTTTGTCTCAAAAATGTGGTAAATATTTTACCAAAAATGTGGTAAACAGTTTACCTAAAAACCTACTAATAAACTTGTTAGAAAACTGAAAATAATTTAAAAATGAAATGTCCGATGGACGGACACTTTAGAGTTTGACATTACTTTTGAAAAAATTAACTGGTAAAAGATACTTTTGGTAAACTATTTACCACATTTTTGAGACGCAACCATTGGCCCAGTTCTCGTTTGGCGTCTTGTTAAGATTTTATTTTATTGGATTAAAATAATTTCAACTAAGTGCTAATGAACCTTTGTTTATAGATACAAATCTTTGTATTGTAAGTAACTTTATATTAAATATTTCATTACTTTATTTCTTTTAAAGTAATAATAACTTTTATTATATTGTGTAAGAGCAGAATAGTTCTTCATAATGTATAAAAGTTTTAATTTTCTTAAAATGTTAAATAAACTTTTTAATTTTATTCTGGAGAAAAGCCAAATAATAGTTTGTTTAAATCTACAGTCTCATCTTAGTGTTGTAAGTAGGTATATTGGAAATTATATCTACTATTTTTCATTCTGTTTTAAACCTAACTGAGAAATTGCAAGCAAAATGGGACACCCTGTAGAAACAATCAATTACTTTGTCAGGTATTATTGTTAATATTAGGGCAAAACAACTTTTGAGTCAAACAATTATTATTATAGAGCAAGCAATATTGTCCCTTTCAATATTAAACTGTTTAGATTTCAGGCCATTACAATTATTACGGATACCAACGTATATACGTGTCCATTAAACAGCATTTAATTGTTGTTTACATTGACAGTTTAGTTTAACGCCTCCAGTTGTCATAGATCATCCTTGAAAATTACTACAAGTAATCATTATAATTCATGGAGTATTAAGAAAATCCATTTATTGCTCCTGCACTCTGTAATTCGATAGAAAGACGAAATAGAACATTCCTTTCTTTCTCTTGTCTGTACTTTATATTATTCGTTCTAAATTGTTCGTAAATCTTCTATCTCTCTCTCTCTATTTTTTTCTTGGTTTTGGTCCCTTCAGGTCCAATCCACCACTCTCCCCTTCCGGACTATGCTTTCCAGGGCTTCGTCGGCGGAAAATCTGGATAATCGAGCTCGTAGCTCCCAGAAATTCCAAAAAGAAAACATATATTTCGACAATCGATGCAATGCATAAATTGTCGGCTGTCAAACCAAGATCTGCTACTGGTGTTACGTATAACCTTCACTTTCACTACTGACAGTTCCCATGGCACGCCCATCCATTTCCCGCCATTTGAGAAACACCTCGTGTTCACCACCAAACAGGATACTATCAGCTTATAGGAATCTTCGCTCACAGCGCCTAGATCCAGAAGAAAGATGCCGTCAATTTAGCGTCAATCTTTCCTTGATCCCCGAACGTAAAAACGTCCGTACGGCACCTCTAACCGCCACTCCGGGAAGAACTTTGTAGTCCTCTACGCACGTCCGCACTATCCGGAAGTCAAACAAAGGGTAATTCGTAAATCTTCGGCAATAGAAAAATAATAGACAACTGGTCCTGAAAACGTTGGGTTCTTGTGGAAAAATGCACCCTTTATAGAAAAATGCATTTGTTATTTCTTAAAATATATTTGTTTCTTTTACTTATGTTTCATATGTTTCATTTATTTGGCATATTCACTCATATTTTAATCAGTCCAAGTCCATAAAATTTCCGGATTTTAATAGTTTGTCTTTTGCCTAATTAAAATGTATCTAGCTTTTTTCTATTTTGTATTAAAAATATAGAGGAGAAAGGATAGCGACAAAATTTGCGTGTAAAAAGGAGAGAGTTAGCTGGATAGTATAACTTATTATTATTCCCTTTGAATTAGCAAAAATTGAAATTTAGCGTTGTTTTAGATTGCATGGATTTAATGAAAAAATTATTCGTGAGCTTAAACCTCGTCTAAGTGTTTAAGTTTAAACAAAATACGATATAACAACATAACATAAACGAATATATTATTTCCACAAAACACTAAATATAAATTTGTTTATTATTGCGGTCACAAATTGCAATGTCGTCAATGTTTCCGCAAACACCCGCTTGTAAAAGAAAGTAAACAAACGTCCAGCAGGTAAGAAGAGCGAGATCACTTTATACAAAACGCCATACAATAGAACAGGATAAATGACAAGAAAGATCCAAATCGCCTTTCTATTTCCAGGCGTTTGTGTTGTCCATTCGTGAGTGCGGAAAGAGCCGAAAGACTTTACGGAGTTCGAAATAGACAGGAAATAGAAAATAGAAAAGAAATTTCTTTCTTGGCGAGATACGGAGTCGAGGCGCAGATGCTTATAGTATAGGAGATAGCAACGTTTTCGAAAAACAATTTTAGGTCAGCTGATTTTTTGATATGTTGCTGTCCTTCCTCTTCTGTATAAACCCTGAGCTGTCTGGCTGGCGGAAGTGGTTGCGTTTATCAGTTTGTATCCTACTTGAACACGCAATAATCCAAGGTTTTGAAAACAAACATTTTAAGAAACCTAATTTTCAATTTCCTGTCTAGATAGGTTTACCAAACATATATTTTTTTAATTGCCAGACACTTTTATCATTGCTAACTGTGACAGTCGTCCCCCTTCTAACTTCTGAACCGTTCGGTATATTTTGACGAAACTTCGAACGATAATATATGACCAAGGTCTACATTTTTTGACATATCAGTGACAGCTCTAAATGTCAAGGTCAAAGCTGGGCGCCAACACAACCGCTACCGCCCGCCAGACAGTCGAGGATCTATCTGAAAGAGGAGGGAGAAAAACATCAAAAATTCAGCCAACCTAAAATTATCGTTTTTTTGACGTTGCTATACAGCAGGGGTGGCCAACCGGTCGATCGCGACTATTAGCCAAGTCGATCGTAGCGAGGTCAAAAATATAAATACCTGAACCAGGGCCGTGCCTACCAGGTGGTGCAAGGCACCAGGGCGCAACGCATGTGAAAATGAAAGGCGGAAAGTCGGAGAAAGGACAGAAAGTGCGGGTGGTTGTTACAAGTGATTGTAATTTTGAAAAAATGAGGTGGGGACTTGTTTTTTTGCTCTTCAAAAGTACTTTATGAGGAAAAAAGAAGATAAATGGGAAAGTACACAATCAGGGTGAAGCAGTGGCGTATTTACCACCTAGAATTGAAAGAAATGGGAGTGAGGACCTTTTTTTTCCTCTTCAAAAATATTTCCTGAAGGAAAAAGAAGAAGAAAGGGGCGGCGAAAATAAAATAGCCTACGGGCGGCAAATATGTAAACGCGCCTCTGGGGTGAAGACCTTTTTTCCGAAATGCCGAAATATGACATTGGTAGATCGAACTGGGTGTCGTCACTGAAAAGTCCTAAACAAGTTGGCCACCCCTGCTATACACTGTGCCAAGATAAGGATCCTAAGCATGAGAATCTCATTACCTATTGGAAATACAGCTTAGGTTAATTTAGGTAAAAGTTGTGTTTTTTAGAGCTTATTTACATGCCGTTTAGAAAATTGAAAAATGTTCATGGCCTGCTGAGATATTTGGCAAAAACGAAAAATTTACTATATCGATATTATTATTTTTTTTTACTTTATTCGAAGAGATATAAAAAAACTAATAACACTTTTCATTGGTACTTTTTAGCTTCTACATGATGGTAATTTTAGATTTTATATCCGACGTTTCATTTTCGAGAAACCATCATCAACTTTATTTTTATATATGGCTCGAAAAAAAGTACACCCTGTACCTGATTTTTTATTACAAATTTAACGATGTATAACATGTGATACATTGTTGAATTTGTAATAAAAAATGAGTCGTAGTTACAATTCTTCCAAAAATATGGGTAATGGCTTAAACGATCCATATAGCATCTAAAAAAGGCGTATTTTGGATTTTTTCTACATAAAAACTTATAATAAATATTAACAGTCGCACTTGGGGCATATTTGTGTACCCGGAGAACTAGGGGCAGGGGGTCATCGACTGACCCCAGCTTTTCTTCACTTAGATGTGGAGTATTTAGGTTTAACCCAATTATTTTGGAAAAATAGTTGGAACTTTTTATAACAATACAGGGTGATTCAAAAATCGATCACGAAACTTAAGGGGGTGATTCTACTTGACAAAATAAGGGTAGAGCTTCATATAATGTTTTTTTTTTTAATGTTATTCGTTTTCGAGTTACAAGCCGTCGAAAGTTCAATTTTTATTTTGGTTTTTTCGCCATATTGCATTTCTTTTTAATCAATCCAGTTGATATTTGGCACACAAATCGAGCTTTGTAGATTCTAAAAATTTAAGACAAAAGTATTTTTTTAAATACCGCCAGAGGGCACTGTACCTAAAACTTAAAATTTATTTACATCATAACTTTTTTATTTTGACTGATATCGCAAAGCTGGGGGCGCCATTTTATAGAAAAGCAAAAACCTAAAAATAAGTTACTCTTTATTAAAGTCGATAAACATCACAGTTTAGGCACCAATAGACATCAAAGTTTTCATCAATTTCAATCAAATTACCTACATACATACAAGGTGTCCAGTAACTCAACCGACAAACTTTACATGGCGATTCTACAACAAAAAATAAGAAAAAAACTTCATATAAACATATGTTCTAAACGCCTTAGTTTTTGAACTACGGTGTTAAATATAAAAAAAACTTTTTTGTTTAATATCGTGACCGAAAAGGTTCTAGGTGACGTGAAAAACAACACTCACCAATATGGCGACAATGAGTCATATAAATAAAAAGAAGCAAATGCTTTTGCTAATAAGTATAAGGTATAAAAGGATTTACTTCAAACGTATAAATAAAGTCAAGCATTTGCATACAAGTGCGAGAATTTACTTAAAGAAATGTGATGCTACTGAATAGCAGCATTTAGCAACATTACTTTTCCTGACTTTTCTATAAGTAAATACTCGTACTTGTAAGCAAATGCTCAACTTTATAAGTTTGAAGTAAATCCTTTTATACCTTATACTTAGAAGCAAAAGCATTTGCTTCTAAGTATAAGGTATAGAAGGATTTACTCAAACGTATAAATAAAGTCAAGCATTTGCATACAAGTGCGAGTATTTATTTAAAGAAATGTGATGCTACTGAATAGCAGCATTTAGCAACATTACTTTTCCTGACTTTTCTATAAGTAAATACTCGTACTTGTAAGCAAATGCTCAACTTTATAAGTTTGAATTAAATCCTTTTATACCTTATACTTAGAAGCAAAAGCATTTGCTAATAAGTAAAGGTATAGAAGGGTTTACTTCAAACGTATCAATAAAGTCAAGCATTTGCATACAAGTGCGAGTATTTATTTAAAGAAATGTGATGCTACTGAATAGCAGCATTTAGCAGCATTACCTTTCCTGACTTTTCTATAAGTAAATACTGTACTTGTAAGCAAATGCTCAACTTTATAAGTTTGAAGTAAATCCTTTATACCTTATACTTAGAAGCAAAAGCATTTGCTAATAAGTAAAGGTATAGAAGGGTTTACTTCAAACGTATAAATAAATTCAAGCATTTGCATACAAGTGCGAGTATTTATTTAAAGAAATGTGATGCTACTGAATAGCAGCATCTAGCAGCATTACTTTTCGTGACTTTTCTATAAGTAAATACTCGTACTCGTAAGCAAATACTCAACTTTATAAGTTTGAAGTAAATCCTTTTATACCTTATACTTAGAAGCAAAAGCATTTGCTAATAAGTATAAGGTATAGAAGGGTTTACTTCAAACGTATAAATAAACTCAAGCATTTGCATACAAGTGCGAGTATTTACTTAAAGAAATGTGATGCTACTGAATAGCATCATTTAGCAGTATTACTTTTCGTGACTTTTCTATAAGTAAATACTGCACTTGTAAGCAAATGCTCGACTTAATCATACGTTTCAAGTAAATCATCTAAAGCTTTTACTTATAAGCAAAAGCATTTGCTTTTTTTATTTACCCATATGGCCCAATGTCATAACTCCTTTATTATAGGTACCCTGCCAAAACATGTGAAATAATTTTACGTTTTAATTTAAATTTACTAAAATATCTGTTGTCAATTTTTAAAGTGATATATTTAAACCTTATCAATGAGTAGAGTCGATAATAATCTTGTTTTCATCTGGTATAAATAAATCGAATTTGTTCCATCACCGAGAGTCAAAAAGGAATTTCACTTAGATCTCTTAACCTAGTGTTAAAAAACTCGTCCGGCAAAGACTATCGGATGGCATACCGAAGATGGCCAATCAACTTTGCTTCTTCTGGTGCCGGCCACGGCCTTCTTTGTGTGACAATCGCAAACAGTGAAGAATGAATGCTATGATGCCACGGTTGTTTAAAATTACCTAATTTAACTAATTTTTAGGAAATAAAAGTTACTACTAGGCTAACTACTAAGGTATTGAAAAGATTGTTGGTATAAAAATTATATTATAATTTTTTTTGGGAGGATTTTGGGTCCTATTAGGTTGAAGTTGTGGAATATCTCACTTATAAATAAAGATAGCATCTCGCAGTTTTAGCGAAACCATATAATAGTTATTCTGATAATTTGTGCTTAAGCTACTTTTATCTAAATCAAAAATGCCACAAATAAAGCGATTATAGCCCAGAATCAATATAAGAAAGGGGTTATGACAAAGCCACCATAGAATTTTGGCGGTTAATTTTTTTGTGCTGGAGAGATTTATATTCTAGTATTATAAGAACAACTGTTTACACAAGACTTTTAACTTATTATTAAGTTAAAACTTCTTTATATAAAAAAAAGAATTAAGAAAACCTCTTTATACTTTGGTCACTATAAATTGATAATGAATACCTAGTATGTAAGTCTCTGGTTACTCTAGTTTTAAACCAATAAAATTATTTTTTTATTGTCGTAACCAGGGTTACTGACTTTTTAAACCAATAAAATACATTTTTTGTTCAGGTGTTTTTCTCAATTTATAGTGAACAGAGTATAGGCGCCACTGAATTGATCATCAGCTGATTAAATATAGTGACTTATGTCAAAAAATTAATTGTCTTGTTTCAAGCTTTAAAAATATACAGGGTGTTTCAAAACAAATGCAAAAAAATTTAGGAGGTGATTTTCCACCAAAAAATATTAAAAAACGTAAGAACACATGTCCTAATCGTTCTGGGTTTTTAAACTACAGGTTGTTAATTTTTTTTTAAGTATTGTTTTTTTATAATAACTTTTATACCTATTCAGATATTTTTAAAAAATTAGAGAGACGCACCCTTTGCACGAGAAGACATTTTTTGGCAGCATTACTTAAAAAGTGTGCAAGTTTAATTTGGCCCACCCTGTACATGACTGTAATAATATACCGCTAAAATTTTTCTCTCCAATTTTATAAATAAAGCCATAAAAAATTGTTTCAATTTTAAATTTTTATAAATCATTAGACTTTGATGGTATATTCTGTATTATTTGAATATATACGTGTTTCATTAACTAGTCTTAAAATGTATTTAAAAAGATATAGGTTGCCATTTAAAGGCTTTATTTTTTTATTTAGATATAGCTCTTTTGACCATAATAGGCTTTTAACCAAAATTTTACAATGGTAAAAAACTATTAACATGCTTTTATTAGCTTGGGTTGTATGTATGTATGTATGCATGTATGTATGTAACGGAATCTTTAAGCTAAATTTTCACCAACTTCCAGCGATTCGATTTCTTTGAAACTTTGCACACGTATCAAGGACCCATGACAATGCAATAATCTGCAAACAGTATCCCGTTATCGTAATTAGGATCGCCAGGATAAATAAATTTCTTTATAGATTTTCTGTAGGAGAGTAACAGAGAAAGAGCTAGTGCGCGATCTGCGCATGCGTGCAGTTTCGGACATACTCTCAGCATAAGGCTGACAGAAACTTGTTTGGAGTAGTTGCGTTCTGAAACCCCATGCAACAGTGAAGCTTTAAATGAAATGATTAGATTACGAAATAGCTCGTGAAACATTTCAATTTCACATGTTCGCAGAAAACTAATTGATATATCGAACTAAAAAATAAAAATAAATAATAGTTTTAAAAAACTCAAAAAACACGCTTTTATATGCAACCGAACTAAAAATTGGAAAATAATTTTTCATTATAAAGAGTTTGTATTACAGTAATAAAAGGTCAAACAATGAATCATAATTACTTACCTCAAAATAGAATTATAATAAAGTTTAAGATAATAACAGAATAATTCACTTCAGAGTAAAAAGCGTGGGGTGCATTTTACTATTTTTTCATAACTTTTCCCTCATAGATATTTACAAATGAAATAATTATAAAGTCTCTCAGATACCCATAGAGACTTTAGGATGCGGTTTTAACCATACGACTATAAGGGTGTTATATTAAAAAAACAAAAACGAGATCATTTCACATAAAATCAAAGGTGACTTTGCTTTTCATTTTCCATACTGTTTATCTATACTAAATCTCATTTTGTAACAACTGATGTTCTGGAAGTTATAATCTATCTATTAGTTTTCCACAACCGGTATTGAATTTATCGATATTATGTAAATAAATAACAATTCCTCCAGACAATAAATATATTATTTCATAAATAATAAATCGTACGACAATAAAACATAGATTTTATGACACATTAAAATATTTAATGCCCCGAAATTTTATGACAAGTGTCTCATCTTTACCACTATAAAAGTTTATTGTTGAACAAATTTCTCACGGACATAAAATGTCCATTAAAGGTCTTAAAATTTAAGTACCGACGCCCCTGCCTTATTGACCTTTTGTAATTGCTGTCATATCGACGTTTTATAGTTAATTAAGTGGTGTTAACTGATTTATTGATTTGTTTTGATCTCGTAAAATATTTCTTTGTTTGTTGATATTTATTCGTTATTTATGAAAATTCAGGCGATACTTAACTAGGATATTTAAATAATTAATTATGCAATTAATATCTATACTGATTATTTCTCTACGTCGGCTAAGAAAAATGCTGTTTTAATAGTTATTGTTTATCAAAATACTCTATTTTAGTACACTAATCAAGGTGTTTCACAACTTATTCGACAAACTTTAAGGGCTAATTATACGATAAAAAATATGGAAAACACTTCATATGATATATGTCCTAAAATGTTATTTTATGCTTTATTTGTTTTCTGGGAGATTAACTTTAAACACAATATTATTTGGCTTTTCTCCAGAATAAAACTTAAAAAGTTTATTTAACATTTTAGGAAAATTTAACACTGTTATACATTATGAAGAACTATTCTGCTCTTACACAATATAATAAAAGTTGTTATTACTTTAAAAGAAATAAAATAATGAAATATTTAATATTAAGTTACTTATAATACAAAGGTTTTAATCTATAAACAAAGGTTGATTAGCACTTGGTTAAAACTATTTTAATTCAATAAAATAAAATCTTAACAAGACGCCAGACGAGAACTGGGCCAATGGTTGCGTCTCAAAAATGTGGTAAATAGTTTACTAAAAATGTGGTAAACAGTTTACCTTAAAACTTACAACAAGTTTATCTGTAAGTTTATTAAAGAGCATGCAAATCTACGTCCATGGTACAAACTTTAGATTTTTCGGTTAACCCGTTTGCTAGTTAGATGCTAATATTATTTTAAAAATTGTTACATTATTATCGCCTTATATTTATAAATAACAATAAAAATACCAGTTAGCGTGACATAACGTTATCATTTTGAAATTTAGTGCTTTATTATTATCAAAAAATCGTAGAGCGAAAACTATTATTGGACCATTTTTTCTTAATCAAAATTTGAATGCAGCATTTTATTTGGAACTACTCGAAGAACTAATTTTACCCGCTTTAAATGATGTATCCAGGGAAAATCAGGAAATTTGGTACCAAATGGTTGGCTGCCAGGCACATAATACTCTGGCTGTTCGGGAATATTTACTCAATGCTTTTAATGGAAATGTTATTGGCCTACATCAAACCATAAATTGGCCAGCCAGGTCTCCTGATATTTCGCCAAATGACTTCTTCCTCTGGGGCCATTTAAAAGGCATGATATACAAGGATAAAAATTACTCAAATCTAGATGAGTTAAAAAATGCTAGTTCTGCAGAATGCAATAAAATTTCAATTTACCAGTTAGCCAATGTAAGAAGACAATTTTATGAACGTCTGGGTTATTATCTAGCAGTCGATGAAGGAATATTTGAAAATTTTCCTAAATCTTAAGTTTATTTCCAACATATTAATTATTTTAATAGTAATAATTTATTGAAGCATGTAAATATTAAAAATGTCATAGGTTCTTGAAATTTGTTACTCTAGTTTAACTTAACTCACTTTGTTTGTATAAATACAACTTTAATCTTTTCACTGTACGATTTTTTGATAACAATAAAGCACTAAATTTCAAAATAACTGGTTTTTTATTGTTGTTTATAAATATGAGGCAATAATAATGTAACAATTTTTAAAAATATATTAGCATCTAACTTGCAAACGGGAAAACCGAAAAATCTAAAGTTTTTACCATGTACGTAGATTTGCATGCTGTTCAATAAACTTCAATAGAATTTTTCTCTAAAATAATTAGGGGAGCCAATAATTGACACCATTAAAAATTACATGGGATTTCCGATGTCCCGCCCAGCAATGCATCATCCGGTATATATTTTTTCAGAATGAAACCAAAATAACTTTCTAAAAATGTCAGATATCATTGGTTATAACCTGTTCTAAATTAAAAACATATTGGAAAAAAGATATCTGTGTAAAAATCTAATTTTAAAGGTTTAAAATACCTATAGCAGATTTTTTATGTATTAAAGTAAAATATAATTATGCTTCCTCAAAATTTAAAAAAATTAACGTGTTTTGCATCTAGAAGCCTTAATTTTGGATTTATATTGCAACTATGTTGCATACCATACCATTTTCAAAATTAAGCACAATTTGAAGACTGGCGGCAACTGAATTCAGTACAATCTTTTCAATTACCCATAATTACAATTCCTGATTCCCACATATATCATTAAAACTGTAATATCCGCAAAAGGAATTTAAAATGCCATTTTAATAAAAATAGAGTTCTCGTCTTTCATTACCTCCTATAAACAGGCAGCTGAGCCCTAATTTTTTTACAAAAAGAAGTTCCGACCGAATATGCCCGCCGACGGTGGGTTTCAGGTGTACCGTTGCCGCAGTTTCTTCTTCTTTTTTCCACATCCTTCTGTACCGGTGCACTTCAAGATTAAATACTTTGCGGTGTTGCCAAAGATATTATTTATTCCTATCGATTTCGGACCACTTTATCGCTATTAATTATATTTTCACTTTTTTATAAATGACTAAGGGTACATTGTTATACTGAATCCGATTCAACCGATCGGATAAAACTTAATCCGACAAAAAATTGCAACATACACGTTTTAAATTGAGTAAGGGATTGGATTGAACACCATAAGTCAATCCTGTTTTTCAAGCGATTTGAATTGAGTTTCAATTGCGATTAGGTATTGCCAAATAGTGAATGGGCAACATTTTGATCATTTATTAAAGAAATTATTAAGTTGAATAGATTTTTTACATTTTGCGAATAAAAATGTTTATTAAATTATCTTGAAACGACAAGCAATAAAAATAAAAAATAGTAATTATGTATAACTTGATTTACCTTTAAAAACAGTCATAAAAATACAGGGTTGCCATTTAAAAAAATTATCGTTGACGTCATATCTCTAGTTTAGGACACACTGTATAATTATGTTTTTTACGACAAAGACCGCAACTGAAAATCCTAATCGACGTGTCCGACCATTTTTTCAAAAAATAATGGTATTTGATTTACTGAATTTATTCCAAGTTACAGACTTGCACTGTATAAAACCTTATAGAAAAAAAATATTCTACAACATGCTCAAGTGCCACAAAAGAAACATAAATCAATACCGAAAACTTCGCAGGATCCCAATTCAGGCCAACATTTGTTACCTGGTTCACGGTGGATCCTGCAAAACTATTATTGGTTTGAGGGAAACTTTAATTATTGTCAGCAGCGCCGCGTGTGATCCAAGGGCTTTGATAGCCGCGTTAATTAGTGTTTTCGCACACTGATGTAATTAATTTTGATTAGTCTGCTGGGGGTGGCAACCCGTAATTTAGGTGAGGCTGATGACAATGTAATGGATATTTGTTATTCATTTAAATATGACATATTGGTGTATATTAGAAGTCGAACAAAACTAAATTTTAGGTATTTTAATGTTTTAAAACTGAACCACTTCACAAAACATGGTATCGTATAGTAAGAACATTTTAAAAGCGCAAATTCGGTAACCTTTGAAAATAATACAAAAAACATAAAAAAGGCCCCTGCAATCGGACAATTTTATACAAAGGCGCCGCTATCCTTTACAGCGACGCGCCGATACACTATGGGATAGAAATCCATTATTTGGGCCAAAAAGCAACTTTAAAATTTTAATGGCCCATGCTGTGTATTTAAAAGTAGATATTCCAAACTACATGTACCCAAATTATAAAAAGATATGACGACTTCTATTGGGGTAATAAGAAACTTAAAAATGTATTTTAAGTAAACATAAATATACCACATTTAATCTACCTAGTTTATTATTAGCCTTGTTTACTAAAAAAAAAGTAAAAGAGTTTAAATAATAAGAGCTATTGTTGTGTTTCCGATGCAGTCTCGCGAAGTCTCGCTACTTTAGTCAAAGATTTTTTACCTTTTTCTTTATCAGTTTTTGTATTTACAATTGCCTTCCTACTTTTTGCTACTTTTGAGTGTAAGGACATATACAAGATATTTTTATAATTTACAAGGTTTTCCATTTAAAAAATAATATGTGTTGTCCTACACTGTATATCCTAAAAGATAAAAGCATTCTGATGAAAGATATGGATTCTACAGAATCTACCCAACAAAACAGTGTTTTTATTTATTTTATACGTTAAAAGATAAAAAGTTGGGAAGATGTATCTCTATTACGCTTCTAAGAATAATTTAAAATTATTTTTCAGATTTGGATGGTCATATTTCCGAAAGTAATTGAGATAGATACATCAAATGTAGTATTTTTTAAAGCATTTTAAAAGACTTTTTGGTGGGGATATAATATTTAGGGTATTCCATTTAAAAAATCATATTGTCAGTACCCTGTATATCATATGAGATAATAATTATCGGATTACTGATTAGAATACTACCGAATTAACCAAACAAGCTGACATTTTAGTTTATTTTTGTGCAATAAAAAATAAAAATGTTAACGGGGGTGTAAATTTATAATAACATATAATAAGTTTTAGGTTTCCAAAAGCATTTGTAATAATTTATAATATTTTTCCAGTAAAAAGCACCTCATTTTAAGTTAGATTGGTAGGTAAGTTTCAGAATTTTGACCAAAGAAATTAATTTCTATCCCATAGTGCGATGACCAGCTGCATCAACCGGCATATCATAAAAGAAATATAGCAAAGGCGGCCGCGAAAACAAGAATGCCGATTTATTTGCTTTAAACTTTTGTGATTTTGTTTTTCTTATCAAAGAGCACCGAATTCGGGAATCTAAAAGTAATTTTCCGCTCCCGGTACAGTATAAATATACACATTTATATCCCATATTAAACGGTAAAAAAAAAATTAAGAATACACTATACTAACACTTTAATAATAAAAAAACAATAAAAGTTTACAAACAGTTAAACACAATTAACTAACTTATGCTCACGCTCCATACCAACAAAAATATGGGACTGACACCTTGATGAGCATTGGATCACGTACTAAATCGTGGGGTGTATATCCACCACGTAGTGGAGCGGCCATAGTGGTAAGCGATTTCAACGAACACGCTTAGTTTCGCATCTGGGTATTCTGATAATTTGTGGTAATACATTTTTTATACTCGTCAAATCAACATGTTTCAACCTTGCTACCCCTGTAAGCTACCACCAACGAAAAAGTTGGTCGTCTCGTCAAAATTAAGCTACTCACGAAAAATTAGCTCGTTAGTAATGACTTGGAAAAAACGGTCCAGGGATCCCTTACTATAAGAAATTACTCTTTAAGTTTCGTACCGTTAAAAGAAAATACCCGTATATTAATAAGAAAACATTTTTTTAAGCCACCCTGTACATCCAACTGACTTTAAAAAGAAAAGGGTCATTTACAACAATGGACCACATACATATTTTGTGTATGGGACAGCTTTTATAAATGTATTACCACTAAACGATTGGCGCTATATCAACTCCTAAGAACATAGCTTGCCCAAAACACACCCAATTTTACCCTAATGTGAGGCACCTGTTAATTCAAGGGCCCATTTCACGTCAGGTAGTTACTAATGACACTCTAAAGGGTGCGTAGGGTAAGACAAAATTGCCCTTAAGGTTTGAAATGCAGGATTTGACAATTTGAAACTGTAGACAGCATTTTAATATCAAATTATTTCCAAGGAAATGAAATTAGATTATGGCGTTTAGGGGAGTAATGACACTGTACTCTTGACACCCTATTTCTTACACTATTCACAGGGTGATCTAAATATTAAATCCGTTTAGTTCGGATTATTCTTTTTTAAGATTTATATACAAGGTGTTCGCAAAATGCGTAAGGAAATTTTAAGGGGTCATTCTGCAATGAAAAATAGTATTAAAGTTATCTTTAATTAATTAATCTTACAGTTTGTCGGTTAAGTTACTGGTCACCCTGTATGTATGTAGGTAATTTGATTGAAATTGATGAAAACTTTGATGTCGATTGGTGCCTAAACGGTGGGGTTTATCGACTTTTATAAAGAGTACCTTATTTATTAAATTTTTGACTGTCTATAAAATGGCACCCTCAGCTTTGCGATATCTGTCAATATAAAAAGTAATGATGTAAATCAATTTTAGGTTTGAGGTAAAGTGCCCTCTGGCGGTACTAAAAAGTACTTTTATATTAAAATTTTAGAATTTGCAAAGCTTGATTCCTGTGCCAAATGTCAACTAGATTGTTTAAAAAATTAATGCAATATGGCGAAAAAACATTAAAAAAATTAAACTTTTAACCCCTGTGACTTGGTAACCATTGAGATTTCGACATTTTGTCAAAGGACTTCCTAACATTATTTTTTAATGCAGAATGACTCCTTAAAATTTCCTAACACATTTCCCGAACATCCTGTATATAGGGTGTCCTATTTTCGTGTGTTTTGGGGGTTTCTCGTTCATGAGTGAATTTATAAAGATGCGGTTTTCGCGACACCATGCTACTTTTTTGTCAAGCGAAAGATGCCGCAAACAGATTTGTCCTAGCCCTCTTAGTTTCTTCGCTACAGGGTGATTTTAAAAATGTTTTATTTTCGGTTAGTTCTACTAACGGATCTAGGGGTTCGTATCTCAGGTATCTACTAACTTATGGAAAATATAAAAACGGTTCCTTATAGAACTTTTACGCAGAATACAGTGGCGAACTTAAAATTTTTCGCGGCTAATGCAAAATAAAGCAAAACAGAAAAAAATTATATGAAGCGTTCGTTTTACAGGATATTTTTTTCATGGGCGTTATGATTTTTACCGTCTAGGAACTCAAAAATCTTTTCTAGCATCTCATTCATCTATGTCTAGCAACTTAACAATCTCAAATTTCAAAATTTTATCATTATCTTATCGCCGTCTAGCAACTCAAATACACCCCGCAAATAGACCCAAGGTTGCGCATACGCACAGATGCGAATGAAGACTTGAATATCAGCATTGGCATTTCCATACAACGGCATTTCATACAAATGTGACACTTTTACATGATCGTCTGTACCCCGGTGATTTACTGTCAGAAGTTAAAATAACATAATGCCAAATATAAATTCAAAGTAAATATTTACTAAAGTAGAAATCACTGTCAAATCAAATGGTCGCGTGGTCTCGCCATACCGTCTGCTGAGAAAGTAACGTTTTAAATATACAGACACGCGTCAAAATAAACAGATGTATTTTATTTTCAAAGCCATTATCTAAATCCTCTATTTAACAGAGGAAACGATTTAATTGACTTTTATACACGCATATTATTATTACATAAATTGCTTGATAAGATAAAGAGGGACCAAAGGTGAACTTCATGATTTTAGTTTTGAAACAATTTTTATACCAGAGAAATCTATGACAAATAAAGTATAGAAGAAACAGTTTAAAAATGTAAATTCGGTACTCTTTAATAAGAAAAAAATCACACAAAAGTTTAAAGCAAATAAATCGGCATGCTTGCCTTTGCGGCCGGCTTTGCTATATTTCTTTTATGATATACCGGTTGATGCAGCTGGCCATGGCACTATGGGATAGAAATTAATTTATTTGGTCAAAATAATTCTGAAACTTACCAATCTAACTTAAAATCAGGTGCTTTTTACTGGAAAATTTTTATAAATTATTACAAATGCTTTTTGGCAACCTAAAACTTGTTATATGTTATTATAAATTTATACCCCCTTAACATTATTATTTTGTATTGTACAAAATAAAATAAAATGTCAGCTTGTTTGGTTAATTCGGTAGTATTCTAATCAGTAATCCGATGATTATTATCTCATATGATATACAGGGTACGACAATAGGTATAATTTTTTAAAATGGAATACCCTGAATATTATATTACCACCAAAAAAATCTTTTAAAATGCTTTTAAAAAATTCTACATTTGATGTGTCTATCTCAATTAGTTCCGGAAATATGACCATCCAAATCTGAAAAATAATATTAAATTATTCTTAAAAGCGTAATAAAGATACCTACATCTTCCCAACTTTTTTATTTTTTAACGTATAAAATAAATAAAAAACACTGTTTTGTTGGGTAGATTCTGTAGAATCCATATCTTTCATCAGAATGCTTTTATCTTTTAGGATATACCTTTATCTTTTAGGATATACAGTGTAGGACAAAACATATTAAATTTTAAAATGGAAAACCTTGTAAATTATAAAAAAATCTTTGTATCTGTCCTTACACTCAGAAATAGCAAAAAGTAGGAAGGCAATTGTAAGTACAAAAACTGATAAAGAAAAGGTAAAAAAATCTTTGACAAAAGTAGCGAGACTTCGCGAGACTGCATCGAAGCACAACAATAGCTCTTATTATTTAAACTCTTTTCATTAAACAAGGCTAATAATGAACTAAGTAGATTAAATGTTGTATATTTATGTTTACTTGAAAATACATTTTCAAGTTTCTTATTACCCCAATAGAAGTCGTCATATCCTTTTATAATTTTGCGTACATGTAGTTTGGAGTATCTACTTTGAAATACACCGCATGAGCCATTAAAATTTCAAAGTTGCTTTTTGGCCAAAAAATGTATTTCTATCCCATAGCGGATCGGCGCGTCGCTGTAGAGGATAGCGGCGCCTTTGTATAAAATAGTCCGATTGCAGGCGGCCTTTTTTATGTTTTTTGTAATTATTTTCAAAGGGTACCGAATTTGCGCTTTTAAAATGTTCTTACTATCAAATTGAGATGTGGCTTTCGCAGGTGCGGCTGAGATTTAAAAAAGTAGTATATTCTTATGTATTTTATTATATTGTTGCGTCATTTATAGTTTGTGTTTTACCGGTGTATACAGTGAGGGCTAAAAGTCTTAAATAAATTCGATTAAAATTGAATGAATGATTTTAAGAGAAACGCTCGGACACGTCAATTTTTGTTTTTAATAGCCTATTTTCAGACATGACAGTAAAGAATACAGGGTTACGCAAGTAGTATTTACATATCACTATCAATGGTTTTCTTATGGTAGGTAATATTTTCGTTTATTATTTTATTTTTTTAAACTTTTTGAAATATTTTAAATTCATTTTGTAATACATACCCTATACCTAAGAATCAACAGGTACTTGAGAAATTAACGGTCCAATTTCCAAAACACAATAATTTATAATCATCAATCACATTCGTGATCAGCGCCCCAAAACCCCCGTATACCAAATTTCATCAAAATCAGGTTGCTCCTGCCTAGACAATTATCAAAACAAAAATTGACGTCGTCCGATCGTTTTGCTGGAAAAATCGTGCGTTCAATTTAAATCGAATTTATTCCAGACTTTTGCAGGTCACTGTATAGAGAAGACAATAAAAAATTGATAACTGATTCGGTAAATTTGTAACTGGACATCCGGTACATAATATCGTCGCTGTTATTATGAAGGGGCTAACTCGATATTTGGCGAAAATAAGTTATACCCAAAGTCAGAGTCTATAAAGGTCACGACATTCGGCCATATTGCTTTGACCTGTTATGACGTCACATCTCCCATTTTTCGGCCATGTTGTTCAGTGCCGGTGATATACAGTTTATTGTAGTTAGTAGAACAACCGTTTACACAACAGTTTTTAATTGTTATTAAGTTGTAAATTCTTTTACTTTTAATAAAAAACATTTGGAATTACATCTTTCAACAAATATCACTTCCAAAACAATGCAAAATGAAATGCGCAAATTCTAGACGACACTGGATTGATCTTCAGCTTTGATTTTTACCCAGTCTTGCCAACCTTTCTCCGAGAAGTGCCCTTCCTTGCGTCCCCGACCTCGAGACCGCCCAAAAGTTGAGGATATGTCGCAACCTTATAAATATAAACTAACCTTGTTTATACTACATTCTTAGACAGACCTATATATGGTATGACAAACTTGCATATCCTAATATTACACCACAAAATAATTTAAATAAGATGCAGGTGTCAGCGTGAAAAGCGAGAAAGGCCTTTGTAATAACAAGCGACGATATATAAAAACTTTAAATAATATAATTACTGAGTTTTAGTAATTACTTTTGGATCATCAGGGTCCTGGTCCTAAAGCATTATTAATTAAAAGCTCTTTAATTACTTTTTTTGTTCTATTTGCGGGAATTCGAGATTTAAAACAGTCACCGTAAGGTAGGTTCTGCCAAGAATAGCAATCCATAGAACCCCACAAGTGAAGATTTCAGCGTACCCTAACAATTTTTGGTTCCTACCGCGACCAACAGATGGCAGAAAGTAGTACGATGTCACTTTGCTAATAAATTACCATCTGAAATTGATAGCGGTAGCTGATGAGCAGTCGGCCCGATCAGTTAGAGTGAGGATATACGCAAAATTTAATAAAAATAAAATCCCCCGATAAATGGACCCAGTATCCATAAGATTATTAAATTTATTATTCAGGGCGAGATATATCGATGCGTGGCAGACTTGCCACCAAAACGTCGATTTTTAGTTGTCTATTTACTTGCTTTATTTATTTTTTTTTGGTTTTTTTGGTACTATTAATATATTTTTTGGCGTGTACCCAAATAACTACCATTAAATTAAATGAACCGCCGAACCAATATAGAACATATCTTCATCTGAAATAAAGCCAATGAAAAAAAAAAACGTTTCCCGTAAAACTGACGAATGTCGCTTACGATGTTTAAGTCAAAAACCCATCGATATCCTATTCTGAAATCATAAATTTAATAATTTTATGGATACTACCATTTATCGGGGATTTTATTTTATTAAATTTTGCGTATATCCTCACTCTAACTGATCGAGCCGACTGCTCGTCAGCGACTGCTATCAATTTCTGATGGTAATCGTATTAGCAAAGCGACATCGTTGCTACTTTCGCATCTGTTGGTCGCGGTGAGGTACTAAAAATTTTAGGGTACAGCTGAAATCTCACTTGTGGTGTTCTATGGATTGTGTATTCTTTGGTTCTGCAGAGTAAAAACGATTTGTTTTAGAAGAGTAGCAAACATTTTCAAAAATAAGCAAAATACCCTTAATCTACACTAATTTTGCTACAAAATAGCAACTAACACAACTTGTGATAAGTCGTTTTAGTACTTTTTAATAGTTCAGTAAACTTGCCAAAACAAAACAATAAATAAAAATTTACACCATTTTCTTTATTAAATAAAAACTAATTGATGAACTTCCAATAATAATATAATTAGATAAGATATAATTATTAGAAAATTTATCTGTATATATGTTACGGGCAATTTGATAAGCAGGCACTGTTAATTTATGGTAGGTTTGTATTTATAATGCCTGGATTCAGTTGGGCAATAAGATTAAAACAGCATGAATAATCCGCTTTGCCCGGCCATCACGAATCAGTTCCACCCTATATTGGGCAAAGTAATAAAATAGGTAAACTGAATGTTTTTTTTTATTAATTTTTTAATTAGGGAATAAAAAAAAGAGATTTAACTAACCAAATCCATGCCATGACCCCCCCATACTCTGTTTCCGGTTTTTGCGGTGTTTGTTACTTGATATTACTCGAGTATTTTCCACTGAAGAGAAGATGAGAGGATTCATGGTTTGTTCATGAGCAGTTAACTCTTTTTTATATCTTTTTTATATTTGCATATATTTTTTTAATTCAAGCTTATCTCAAACACGACTAACTTATTACATGGACCACGGGCCATTATTAATAATGACCAGTGCTCATTAACAATAACCAATTAATCACATTTGCCCATAACATATATTTGCTCGCCTCCATCATATATAAGACTGATAAAAACATTTTTTTTTTGTATAACATCTTGCAATTTAGACAAAAATGCAGCAACCTGCAGAACTGATAGTTAACTATTAGCTTTATCTAAAACTAAATCCTTTGCACGTCACGAACCCTCCAATTTGCCCTGTTGCCAAGTTGACATGAGAATCTGAGTTTTGTTAAAAATAACAAAGCATTTGTTCAGTTAAAAATTTATTTTGGATTTTAGTTAATGACATAATTTTCATCACAAAAATGTAAATAGTAACACAAAAAGAAAATAATAATTATTATTTAAAAAAATCCAGGCATTACAAATTCAATATAGAAACATGGATTTATCCACTCAAAACACTGAATACCTATTAACTGGCTTAGAATTACATTATTTCTAGTCAGGTATTTAATAATGATATTGATTTAACAAACATGGTCTTAATGAATGATTATGTTACACTGAATCAGCCCTAGAACTGATCTCACTTGGTGTAAAGACGTAAAAAAACGTTCTTGCTCAAAATAGCCTATTAAGAAACAAAAGCTTCTTGCATCTACTGTTCAACTGCTTTGGCATTATTTATCTGTGTTTAAAAGAACAGATTCAAATCACTACGGACACAAAATTTGAACTCTTGAAAGGATTCAGAAACTGCTAATAACGATAAATACGTTTAAAAACGGAAAACAAGCCGAGGAATTGGGAAACTAATGAATAAACAAACAATGAAATCGAGATCAACGTCAAAAAAGCACTGTCAAGGTGACAACATTGCATGATTAGGTATCAAAATAACAAACATGATAGGCTGAAAATACACTAATATGATTAGATATTCATGTAATGATGGAGCATACCTTTTTTATATATTTATCTCTTTCTAATATATATGGCTTAAAAGAAATAACAAAATCAAATTTGATAGAGATGGTAAAGGAATAGCTTTATATAATATCAATTAGTGATATAAGATAGCTAAACCATTTAGTTATTGCATTCCTTTTTACATCCGGTAATTACTCCATACGGTCCACACACAGTCCTGCGAAAAACTGCCTATGCAAGCTGTAGTTACGTTTAGAGAGAATAAATCAAGCAGGACGTTCGTGGGCCATGAGCTTCGTTGCAAAATGCCTAATAGAAACAATTAAGTCCGCGAGGGGGCGTACGGTATCGAGTGAAAGGACCACACACAATCCACATCGATGAATTTTGGCATTTTATACCTTTCACATAGATACTGTACTTTTGTTTTACTGCAAAGAGCGGTAAATCACATGTGGTAATGATATGCTCTTTGTGTAATTAAACTCTTTGCGACATTATCAGTTTTCTTTTGTCCCTTTAGCTAACAAGGATCCAAATAATTTATTCTAAAAGAACTAAATAATAATACAGTTGCATTTCTTTGATAACCCCTTCACCCCTTTTCTTTTTTGAAACGGATCAATTTAAAAGGTTAAAATTTGATGAAATAAAATTGTTGCGTAAATACAATATTCTAGAGTAAAATTTACAGCAGTGGCGACCCTAGGGGAGGGTCCAGGGGTGGCCCAGCCTCCTAAAATATGTCTGCAGCCCCTCTAGCATGTGATGGAATGTAAAAATCAAGTAACAACAATAAAGGTAGTAAACTTTTTTAAGAAAATTTATTGTGTGTTTTGTAGGAGAGTCTTGCTGTCGGTAGAAAATGTTCGACGTAAACAAAATTACTTTTTTAATATCTTTTATTTGACTTGAGGGCCTTTGTTTTTTTGCTTCTTTATAGTTTGGGATCCCTGGACCATTTTTCCAAGTCATTACTAACAAGCTATTTTTTCGTGAGTAGCTTTATTTTGACGAGACGTTCAACTTTTTCCTTACAACAATTTCGTTGGTGGTAGCTTACAGGGGTAGCAGGAATTAAATGTGTTGATTTGACAGATATCAAAAATTTATTACAAACAGTGATTTTCTATGTTTATTTTCAAGATAATTATCTAAATAAACCGAAAAAAATGTTGTCCTACAAATTGTAAGGTTTCACTCCCACCACCAACATGTATGGTTAACGATGTCGTGAAAAATAACTACTAACCAGCTGATTTTTTTTGTTGACTAAATAATATTTATATAATTTAACACCCACATTGTCCTACAAATTGCGAGGTACCTCATCCTGGTTTTTGATATTTATCAAATCAACATATTTAATCTCTGCTACCCTGTATGCTACCATCAACGAAAAATTGTTGGAAAAAAGTTTGTCGTCTCGTCTCTCGATTTTCTATAATTTAAGGTTAAGGTTTTCCATTTAAAAATTAATATGTTTTGTCCTATACTGTATATCTTAAAAGATAAAAACATTTTGATGAAAGATATGGATTCTTACAGAATGGCACTAACAAATACAGTGTTTTATTTATTTTCTACCTTAAAAATAAAGAAAGTTGGGAAGATGTAACTTTATTACGCTTCTAAGAATAATTTTAAATTATCAGATTTGCATAAATCATATTTTCGAAACTAATTGAGATAGACACATTTAATGTAGTCGTATGATTTTTTTGGTGGTGATATAATATTCACGGTATTCCATTTTAAACAACTATACCTATTGTCGTACCCTGTATATCATATGAGATAATAATCATCCGATTACTGATTATAAAGCTACCAGAACTAACCAAACAAAGCTGATACTTTAGTTTATTTTGTAAAATAAAAATGAATACTGTTAAGGGGGTGTAAATTTATAATAACATATAATAAGTTTTAGGTTCCAAAAACCATTTGTAAGAATGAAAAATAGTTTTTCAATTTCCAGTTAAAAGCACCTCATTTTAAAGTTAGATTGGTAAGTTTCAGAATTTTGACCAAAAAATTAAGTTCTATCCCTATAGTGCGATAGCCAGTTGATTCAACCGGCATATCATAAAGAAATATAGCAAAAGCGGCCGTGGAGACAAGCATGCCGATTTATTTGCTTAACGATATCATATTAGAGACAAAATGCAACACCATAAGGCTGTTTTTTCCAACGGTTTTTTTCGTGTTTTTACAGTGGTTCAACTGCTCTTTATTTGGTGTTTAATTTAACAATGGATGCAATGCAATTTTGGATCCAAAAACCTTTGAGCTTTTAACTCGCTTGTCCATCAATCAATCAAATTGTATGCTTATGAATCTTCTTTTTTTCTAATTTTACTGTACCAATGATTGATAAGTTTAACGGATTGGTACTAACGTATTGCTTCTACGCAAGCGCATTACGATACGGGTAGGAATACGTTATGATTTTAAAAAATGCTTTTTGTCTTTTATTTCTTTTAATGTTCCTACCGCAGAAATCTGCGCTAACATAAACTTCATTTTTTATCGCGACAAATTACAGCAACGTGATTAAAAATAACTGGTTTTAAATCTCTCTATTACAATAAAGGGAAGCTAAAGTAGCTATACATAATAGTGCTTTGTCACGTATAACGAATAAAATGATCATTTATTAAAATTCCTCTTTCAAGAAGCATATTGTAAGTAAATTTTATACTTGGATAGGCAGGAAAAGAATATAAAAATTTGAATTACATTAAAAGCAATCGTAGGAATTTTAAGAATAGGATGGTCGTCCTTAAGAATGTGAATCCTTAGGTAATTTTAAGAAGAAAGGTTTAAAAAGTGTATTCCTTCCCTCAATATGGAAATAAAATTTGATATCTCGTCACTACGCATAAAGGTCTGACCACACATAACCGCAACGACCCCCAGCCGTGCGTTTCGCTGGTGAAATCTAGGGGGATGCGGTACAAAAGTTTTGTATTTAATAAAATTGCAGTAGTATGAATCAGTTATTTCACGCTTTAAATTACACCTGATCGTAAAATAAACCTTCACAAATTAGGTAACACAGTTTTAAAGTTTGGCCACACATAACCGCACCGTAGCACGGCCGTGTCTCGGTTTTAAAATGTATCATTGTAATCAAAGGCCGTAGGCTTAATATCACCGCACCGTGCCCGACCGCAGTCCCCGCACCGCATTTTAACAAGTAAACAATCATCACCGACCAACGGTTGTACGTTACGACGCGTTGGCTGCGACGCATTTTAATTACTCAGTTTTTTTATCTTTGGACAAACCACAAAGGCTAAAAGCCTAAATACTAACGTACCGTGGGTGTCTTAAGCGAGGTAAGAGGGAGTTTGTTGACACGGGACTTAAATACTTGAAGATTTAGGAGGGAAGGAAAGACCTCCGCGGGCAGCAGGTTCCACAACCTAGAAACTCTAGGGATAAAAGAACGAACAAAGTGGGAAGTTCGGGGCTTGTCCAGTTGGACCGTATAGGGATGCATACGCGCGGAACCAGGAGTTTCTCTGTTGGGAACCGTAATTGGAGGAACTATACTGGACAATTCTTCAGAGCAGAAGCGCCATGAAAGTACCTATAAAAAAGCGATAAATCCCCCACAGCCCGACGATGTGCAAGAGAGGGAAGCCTTTCTGTTTGCATCGAACTTGTAATCTTTTTGGTTTATTTGATTTCTAGGATTATTAATTAAAAAAAACTTAATAAATTATATATGATTTGTCAAATAAAAAACACAATGTTGCAACACAAACAAACAGCTAATAAAAAGAAGTATCCAGATCCAAAATGGCAAAAATATTTACTGTATTTACAGAAATTACCTGGGTTTTGTTGTCAGAACTAACTGTAACAAAATCAAGGAAAATATGACAAGCAAATGAGTACTGAAAATTTTAAGCACAATACCACAAATTATCAGAATATACAGATATTTTTTCGAAAGTCAGGCAAATAACGCTTACTTGTTTCTATGACCTTGAGAAAGAATAAATGGAACATCTGCACCAATGTATGGATCGTAATATTTTAAATTTGTAAAGGGTAAACCGCACCAAGGCGCTAAGGAGAGATAGACTTTTATAGTAACTAATTATGCAGCTCTTTTATGTATGGAAAACAGAACAAAAGATTAATACACTAATTGGGAATATACAAACTAAAAATTTTACCCATTCTTTGAACGGTAAAATATTATTAGTAGATGTCACGTTTGGATCAACCTGTAATAAAATGTCTATACCTGGTTGCACAAAACATTTTTAAAAACGATTAAACTAATTGGGGTTTAGAATGTTTAACAAAAAGCCATTAAAAAAACCTTGCCTAAAAACTGCTTATTAAATTAATTAATGGTATTCCGTTTTTTAGCTTAATTCTGTATTAAAAAGTTTTGTGTAACTAGGAATTGAAACAGAATAATTGAAAGCCGAGTAACACAAGTTTCTAAAGAAACCCCGACGCAATTTTTTAAAGCAATGCAGATGTTGCCTTAGTAATACCATAAAGTAACATACCTACGGATAAGAGAAACCATGGCATGCTAAAATTTTCGTACCGCTTTTGCGGCAGGCTAGTCATTTTTCCAGTTTACACTTTAAATGCGTCGGTCGAAGCCTCGCCTCGTGTAACATCAGCGGTGGGGAGACACGTAAGCTTACTGAAATGACTAAATGACTAACTGGCGGTATTTCAACGAGAAACGAATAAAATTATATTGGGAGTTTTCGCATGACCTCTCCTTAAATCGGCTATTCCATGATAACTCTTATAATTTCCTTACTCTATGGTAATACCCAAACCTAATTGATTTTGTTTAATACTGAAAAAACATTGAAATATAGCTATTTAAATGGCAGTGCGGCTATAAATAAAAAAATATTTTCCTCTGTTTAGGCACATACTGATTAATATCAATAACTTTAGTAACATATCTAAGTAATTTGTAAAAGCTTTGTATTTATGGTAAATAGTCTTAAAATAATAGTGGTCCTTTGGGAATCTAAAAGTGATCCGCTCCCGGTGATGGAGGAACAGAATAAATATACACATTTATATCCCATATTACACGGTAAAAAATTTAACAGGACACTATACTAACACTTTAATAACAATTAATTAATTAATAAAAGTTCACAAACAACTGAACACAATTAACTAACTTATGCTTACGTTCTATACCAACAATAAGTATGGGACTAACTGACACCTAGATGAGCATTAGGTCACGTACTAAATCGTGGGGTGTATATCCACCACGCAGTGGGAGGGACGATAGTGGTGAGAGATTTCAACGAACACGCTTAGTTTCGCATCTGGGTATTCTGATAATTTGTGACAATACTGTATATACAATAAGTTGTTACTCTACGTCAGAAATCTAATTCTAAGAAAAATAAAAAAAGGTTTTTGTTTAAAGGTATAATAAACGAAAGTTGTCTTAAGCCCACGCTATAATTTCAAAATGCACTTTGCATAATACAAATACCCATAGAAATTCTCGCGTGATATAATAAAGTCATAAAACCAGCTTAATATTACATATCTTTTCTAGCAGGAACTGCTATTCCTGGTTCCTTTCTTTATTTTACCGAGAATAAAACGTATAAAACAATAGGTTTTTATATACTGATAAGTTATAAACGCCCTTTTCGTTTAAGTTACGTGACACTGTGTTTATTACCTGACTTATAAACAGACTTTTCTTTTGACTTATTGCTACTTGGAAAATTATTTATTAAGAAAACAAGATTATTAGACGTCTGTAATAAGTAATGGTTTTATAGATAATTGCTTATATAGGGTGTTCATTAATTCATTATACACAGAAAAACCAAAGATTCGTTATGCTCGTATCCTTTCTTCCCTTAACACCAAGAAATCGTCTGGGCTGGATGGCATACCAGCAATCGTTTTAAAAAAATGTGCTCCAGAACTTGCACCAATCTTAACTCGGCTCTTTCGAATTTCTTACGACACAGGTATCTTTCCGAAGAGCTGGAAAGCTGCACGTGTTCAACCTATTCCCAAGAAAGGATCTAAATCCCTTGCATCTAACTATAGACCAATTTCAATTCTCTCAGTTCTTTGTAAAGTAATGGAAAAATTAATTAATTCACAAATTCTTAAGTACCTAGAAAAACACAAAATTTTGCATGACAGGCAGTATCGATTTCGCCACAAAAGATCTTCTTTCCTTCCGCATGCCGCAGTTTTGTAGACCTGTGTTCCCTGTACTTTTTAAAAAACGAATTTAGCTATTTCGTGTTTTTTTTCGTGAATTCAATAATCTTTTAATAAAATATTTGAAACATGTTTAATTTATCTAAACTTATTAATTTAAATTTTTGCAGCACAGCCATTATATTGCAACAAAAAATCATAGCTTCCTTATTTTCTAAGGGACAATTATTCTCTTCATAACTATGCATTTATTATTTAATTTTAGAAAATTGTATGTACTTACTTTTGTAGAAATAATACTAAAACAGTATAAATTCGTTTTCGATTTCTTAGTCATCTAAATTCATTATTACAATTTCTATTAAATTTATTTGCAAACTGTCAAATTCTTAAACTAGTGACACATGAACTAAAAGAAATAATGACTTCAAAAACTCAAAGGTAACTTGACCGTTTGGTTCAGTTGATGTCGCGTTTACTTTTACATTACATAAATTGATATTTAAGTTTATTGGATTAGGCACTGAAACAAAACACTAATTCAAAGGTTAAAAACTTCAAAGTGTTAAAAAAGTTGGGAGAATGCGGTGACATATTTGTATATTATGCAAGAAATATCAACTAAACATCCTGACTATAACATAGATAACAAAGAAAACCGTTTTGGTAAATTTATTACGGTAAAATCATCACTGTGTTTGACAGATGGTTAATATTGTAAGCTATTAAAATACGTTATCGAGAACACTTATCTGCTGATCGGTAAATTGAGAATATTTGTTGTACGAGCGGTAGAGAATAATAGTATAAATTTGGAAATATGACATACCTACTTACAATAATCAATACCTAAATTTGAACAATACGTTGTATCAGTGATGTACAGAGTTATTCATTTTAAAGTATAGAAGGAACAGTTTAAAAATGTAAATTTAGTGCTCTTTGATAAGAAAAAAACTCACAAAAGAGTTTAAAGCAAATAAATCGGCATGCTTGTCTTCGCGGCCGCCTTTGCTATATTTCTTTTATGATATGCCGGTTGATGCAGCTGGTCATCGCACTATGGGATAGAAATTAATTTTTTTGGTCAAAATTCTGAAACTTATCAATCTAACTTAAAATGAGGTGCTTTTTACTGGAAAAATATTATAAATTATTACAAATGCTTTTTGGGAACCTAAAACTTATTATATGTTATTATAAATTTACACCCCTCTTAACATTATTATTTTTTATTGTACAAAATAAACTAAAATGTCAGCTTGTTTGGTTAATTTGGTAATATTCTAATCAGTAATCCGATGATTATTATCTCATATGATATATAGGGTACGACAATAGGTATGATTTTTTTAAATGGAATTCCCTGAATATTATATCACCACCAAAAAAATCTTTTAAAATGCTTTTAAAAAAATACTAATTGATGTGTCTATCTCAATTAGTTTCGGAATCTTCCCAACTTTTTTAATTTTTTAACGTATAAAATAAATAAAAACACTGTTTTGTTGGGTAGATTCTGTAGAATCCATATCTTTCATCAGAATGCTTTTATCTTTTAGGATATACAGTATAGGACAAAACATATTAAATTTTAAAATGGAAAACCTTGTAAATTATAAAAAATCTTGTATCTGTCCTTACACTCAGAAGTAGCAAAAAGTAGGAAGTACAAAAACTCATAAAGAAAAAGGTAAAAAAATATTTGACAAAAGTAGCAAGACTTCGCGAGACTGCATCGGAAACACAACAATAGTTCTTATTATTTAAACTCTTTTACTTTTTTAGTAAACAAGGCTAATAATAAACTAAGTAGATTAAATGTTGTATATTTATGTTTACTTAAAATACATTTTCAAGTTTCTTATTACCCCAATAAAAGTCGTCATATCCTTTTATAATTTTGCGTACATGTAGTTTGAAGTATCTACTTTGAAATACACAGTATGAGCCATTAAAATTTCGAAGTTACTTTTTGGCCAAAATAATGGATTTTTATCCCATAGTGTATCGGCGCGTCTCTTTAAAGGATAGCGGCGCCTTTGTATAAAATAGTCCGATTGCAGGCGGCCTTTTTTATGTTTTTTTGTATTATTTTCAAAGGAAACCGAATTTGCGCGTTTAAAATGTTTTTCTATAAACAGGGCCTTATTTTTTAACTTTCCAGTACTTAAAAAAAAGGAATATAGCTATTTCGTGTTTTTTTCGTGAATTTATTAATCTATTTAATAAAATATTTAAAGCAAAAACAAAAGAGTTACAGTACGAGTAACGTATTTTTTAAATGGAATACCCCGCTTATTTTCATATCAATGAGTAAAGATTGTCACAATGAATTCGGTGATATAGGGTTTGCTGTGTTTATTTCCTGCGGTTCTGAGGTAATTAATTAAAAACTTCATTATACTATAAAGATAGTTTCACCTGACAAAAACCTGGCTGCCACAGGTCACTGATGCTTATTTGTCAAAGTCAAGGATTTTTTTTCTGATTCTGGCCTTACAATCTAAGTGTTTTAGCCACGAAATAATAAATTATTATCGATGTCAAGGATTTTAAAAATAAGTTTATTATTTTATGATTTACCCATCTGTTATTGATCTGTAATACCTTAGAAACTGAATATGTTATGGTAGCAATAATACCTGCTATCACATCTAGGCATTATAAGCGGGCATTATGATAATGCCCGCTTATAATGCCCTAATGAGCTAATATGGAAATTTTATTGCTTATCCAATTTTATTTCTCTCACAATAAAGCTCAAGTTTATACAAAAATAAATTTTAATATTTTTGTTCTCCTTCCAAAACTTTAGACTTCTTCGGGACGTATCCTTTCGACATAACTTTTAAAAAGATATGAGACGATGGTGTTGCGAAATGTCTATATTTTCATAGACCATCAACGTAGACCTTAGGGTGGAATACTTGGTCCAGAGAGAGTTCGGACTGTATTTTTCCGACTAAAAATTTTGTTAAACATATTATGTATTAAAATAAAATCAATAACTTACCAGTTCGTGAAAATATGCCATTAAAACGGTTTCGGTTATTTGAAGAATTGCGTTCGCATCTTTCCAAATACCAAATATGCCATACTCCCGATCATACTGTTGCCTTGATTTAACTGGCAAAAGATTTTCGGTCGCTTTTATGGCCTTTTCTCTTATATTTTGTGGAATTTCTTCCATTTTGAGCAAATCGTTAAATAAAAATATCAACTGACTAACTGATAGAAACATCAAAGTCAAACTTAACACCAGTCATTATCTACTTACGTATACAGGTACAGGTGCAACTTATTTTTTATATTGCGAATAAATAATGTAATTAGTCATTGAAAAACTCTTTTTGGGTAAAACATAAAGCATTGTATGCACCACGGGCTTTACTGGACTATAATGCCCATCAGGTCGAAATCTAGCCTTCGGGCCAGAGGCCCTCGGGCTATATCGACCTTCAGGGCATTATAGTCCTAGTAACGCCCTTGATACATAAATAGCTATAAAACAAAAACAAAAGAATTACAGCACGAGTGACGTATTTTTAAATGGAATACACCGTTTATTTTCATATCAATGGGTAAAGATTGTCACAATGAATTCGGTGATATAGGGTTTGCTGGGTTTATTTCAAAATCAAGGATTTTAAAAATACGTTTATTATTTTTGGGTTTAGATATAGATATATCAAATCATTTTTAGAATATAATATAATTTGAAGCCGTTCTTTGATGAAGTATAATTATTATAGTATAATGCAGTTTTTAATTAATTGCATCAAAACCGCAGAAAATAAACCCAGCAAACCCTATATCACCGAATTCATCGCGAAAATCTCTATCGATTGATATAAAAATATATTAGGTATTCCCGAGATTCCATTAAAAAAAAGTTACTCGTGCTGTGACTCTTTTGTTTTTGTTTCAAATGTTTTTTTATTAGATTATTAAATTCTTCGGAAAAAACCAGTGCTGCAGCTCTGCAGCCCTAATTAAAAAACCGCCACTGTTGTTTTGACTGTCACAAATTTTAAGATACAGGGTGGCCCTAAAAATATATATATTTTTACAATATCCGTGTTGTCACTCTAATAATTTTAATAAAATTTGGTACCATTTTTCGGCCAATTCCATCCAAATTTACCAAAAAAATTGTCCAGTTGCAGTTGAATTGAGCAGCAGTTTAAAATTTATGGTTCGGCATTGATGCCGCGTGAAAATTAAAAGCTATTTAACAGTTAATAATAAATGCTTTTAAAAAGCGTGCATGTGAGAATAACTACACACTTTAGTTCGCCAATGTTAATAGTGAAAATTTGCATGAAAATTAGCGAATATTAGTTTTGACAGTTTGCGGTGGAGCAATATAAATACACATTAATATCGTCCCTTTGTGAGGTTACAGTCGATTCACGCGCAATGTATATTGTAAAATTGCTATTTGATTATTATTACTATGGTTTATTGATTATGTCATAAACGGGAATACATGACGTAAATAACGTTGTTTTAATAAAATAATTAGAGAGATATGGGTATTTTTGTTACCGCCTACATTCCTTATTTACGTAAGGCGCTATTTAAATACCGCATACGGTATTTAGTGTTTGTTCTTAGAGATATGGAAGACGCCGTATTACGAACGGTTAATTACACCTGTCTGCGAATTAACAAAATCAATAACAAATGATCCTTTAATGTGCGAATACTAAAGTTTTTCCTGTTATTTCAAACAGATTTTACTCTACATTTTTCCACTTTTCGAGATGCATTTTGACCAAGATATTTTCTCTGTAAATCCAGGTTATTTTTGGCTGAGAATCTTAACCTTTTCGTTTTTTTTTCCACCGGCAATATTTATCCCAAAATAAAAAAAGCAAGGCTTGATCAAAGGTTAGTAGTTTAACTGTACTCTGTGGCTCTATTACAAAATTATGTTTAGAAATCTTAAAAATAAATAATATAACCTTTAAAAATAAACATAGAAAAATATTGTGCGCATGGTAATTCTATTCGCTATTTTAAATAGCACACGGCGTTATCAGCCCGCAAATAACTCTCATGTGGTAACGTTAATTACCACCAGCGACGGTAAAAATCGAATCGCGCATAACTTAACTGTCATAATAGAGTTACAGCTATCACTCTATTGTGTTTGTTCAAGTAAAATTCGTACAGGGTCAGAGGCGCCTCCGCCTTTTGGTAAATACGCCACTGTACAGGGTGGTCCAAAGCCGACGATTTTTATAAGAAACTCATGTTTCTTCTGTATCTTTACATAAATACTAACCCTGTGTGTGAGTCGTAATAGGTAGGCGATGCTAAATGGGGCTTTATTCGGGGATCATAGAGACCTATTATTGGGTGCAAAGCTTAGATGATAAGAAGAAAAAATGTTGTATATTGTATACCTTTTCATCGGTGGAGGAAGCGGCTATATAATTTTAAATATGTCACAAAAATACTGTTATTATTTTGGCTTGTGGAAATCTTTCGTAATAGATTATAAATTTTTCCTTATCCTTAAATTATTTTCTTTAAAATAAAAAAATAGCCACGCTTGAGAATGTCAAAATGACGTTTTTTTTTACAACTTTGTAGCCCTCCGCTTTCTTTACGTTATTCTTAAATTGTCAGATTAGTCGGATATACACTGTTTGTTTTAAAAAGGTTATTTTAGTTTAAAATTATAACTTGCTTAATCCGAAATAAAAATATAAAATTTGGACAAAAGCCAGTGGCGTGCATTTTTTGTCAGAAATTTTTGTTTAAGTTCCGCTTGAGACGCCCCTAGACTAAACAATTTTAATCAAGTCGAAGCTAAATTAGCCCCCAAATGCAAAAAATATTATTGCCAAACTTCATTACAATTGGATAAGGAATGTTTAAGATATTAATACATAACCGATTTTTTAAATTTAACACCCTGTATCTGGAACAAAGTATGGTTTTTCGGATCGAAACGTCGCATAAATGCAAAGTGTGATATGTCGTTGGCTTAAGAACTAAAATAGTTATAGTTTATTAATTGAAAAACCAAATATTCAACCGATTACTACAAACTGTTAAATTTTTAAATTTTTAAAACGGAAATATTGCTAAGCATAGAATTCAAATGGTGGTCTTCGAATTTGTGACAACCTGTATAGGACATACCGTGTCTACTTAATTAATACCTCTGCCTAAATAGCTATTTGTGTATCAAGGGCGTTACTAGGACTATGTGTCCTGAAGGTCGAAATAGCCCCAGGGCTAGATTTCGACCTGATAGTCCAGTAAAGCCCGTGGTGCATACAATGCTTTATGTTTTACCCAAAAAGAGTTTTTCAATGACTAATTACATTATTTATTTGCAATATAAAAATAAGTTGCACCTGTACCTGTATACGTAGGTAGATAATGACTAGTGTTAAGTTTGACTTTGATGTTTCTATCAGTTAGTGAGTTGGCATTTTTTATTCAACGATTTGCTCAAAATGGAAGAAATTCCACAAAATATAAGAGTAAAGGCCATAAAAGCGACCGAAAATCTTTTTCCAGTTAAATCAAGGCAACAGTATGATCGGGAGTATGGCATATTTGGTATTTGGAAAGATGCGAACGCAATTCTTCAAATAACCGAAACCGTTTTAACGGCATATTTTCAGGAACTGGTAAGTTATTGATTTTATTTTAATAGATATGTTTAACAAACTTTATTATTTTTAGTCGGAAAAATACAGTCCAAACTCTCTCTGGACCAAGTATTCCACCCTAAGGTCTACGTTGATGGTCTATGAAAATATAGACATTTCGCAATACCATCGTCTCATATCTTTTTTAAAAGTTAAGTCGAAAGGATATGTCCCGAAGAAGTCTAAAGTTTTGGAAGGAGAACATATATTAAAATTTATTAAGAAGGCTCCTGATGATATCTACTTGGTACACAAAGTCATATTGGTAATGGGTGTTTTTGGAGGTTTAAGACGAGATGAGTTGGTCAAAATGACTATTGATGACATTGAAGATAGTAGGAACAGTCTTAGTTATAAAGGTACCAGAAACTAAAACTTCAACTTCAAAAAGTTTTACTATCATTGAAGAAGATTTAGGCGCTTTAAATTTAATAAAAAGTACACAACATTAAGACCAGCTGGAATAAAGGAGCGAAGATTCTTTCTTACCTATAGAAAGGGTCGTTGTACAGTACAACCCATTGGAAAAAATACCATAGGAAGCGTCCCAACATTCATCGAAAAAAATTTAAAATTGAATAATGCAGAAGCTTACACCGGCCACTGTTTGCGTCGCACATCGTCAACTTTACTTGTTGAGGCAGGTGCTTCGTTTGAAACGCTAAAACAACATGGGAAATGGAAAAGCTCTTCAGTAGCTGAAGGATATATAGAAGAAAGTATTTCATCCAAAAACAAAGTAGCCAAAATGATTGCCAATTCAGTTAATTCCGAGGTTAATTCCGTATCGACTATTGAAAATTCTTTTTGTATAAACTTGATCTTTATTGTGAGAGAAATAAAATTGAATAAGCAATAAATTTTCCATTCCATGATTAGGCATTATAAGCGGGCATTATCATAATGCCCGCTTATAATGCCCTAGGTATGATAGCAGGTATTATTGCTACCATAACATATTCCGTTTCTAAGGTATTACAGATCAATAATAGATGGGTAAAACATAAATGTAATAATGGGACAGAAATTAAATAATTGCAGACACTACATTGCTTAAATGACATCGATTCAAGAGACAGACGCCATTAAATCATAAATAACAAATGCTTGAGCCTAATTTAAAAGCAATATCCGATATCTATCTATATAAAACGATATTCTAAACTCTGTTGTAAAATTTCAATAAACCAGCTATCTCAATTTAAATTTTAATATCAAATATTGAAATATTCATGTATAAGAGCCTGGGCAAGGCCTGTCAAACTTGACAGATTGTTTGTAATAAGGAAGTAAAGCTTTTAGAATATTGAATTTATTATTCTGGTTTAGTTTCTTAAGAAATGCGGCTTGAACCATATGGTAAATATTTGTTTAGTTCTTGTATCGACGTCATTGAAGTACTTTATGATATGTTTCTGCAGTCTGTAGTTACGAGAGGCCGTTCGAAAATTTTAGTATTTATTGCCAACCTTAATTTATCACACAAGATATAGGGTGTCCAGAAAGGTTATGTCATAAGTTATAGAACTTTAGAGAATGCCAAAAGAATGCTAGTACCTTGAACTTTACGACACACAACTGTTTTTATGATTTTTCCTACGACCACTTGTGAAAATAGCAAATAGCACACTGGTTTCATGCATAGAAAATGCGTTATATCACACTAGTATTGCAAAGTACTTTACAGCACTAGTGTTGCAAAGTATGATGTCATTCTAAAAACTGCTATTGGTTTTGCAAGTGACATATTTATTGTTAGTGACAGTAACAAAAACTTTTTACTTACCTTAAACAGTAGAACCCAAATTAGCGAAAAGCATCTTATTAACGTTAAGTTACTACATGTTATAAGCTTTCTTCTAATATTAAAAAGAGTAAGAATAAAATTTCCGAAAAAATAAAAACATAAACAATAATAGACATAACCACAAAAAGCAACTTTCACTGACTGCTCGCTCAGTGGCACAGTGTTGTCAGGTCAGTAGATCAAATTAAAAATTTTTCCTCCCTTTAAGCACGCACTTTATGGAGGCAACCTTGCCGCTTGACCGTTCGACCTAAAGCGCTAGAGAAAAACTCCTATAGATTAAATTCCTTTCTGTCTGTCTTCGTGTACTTAAACAACTAGTTAAATCTTTTTTTTATCCTTTAATTAAACCTGAGGCTAATACACACTTTATGAATCCACTTTCTTTTGTCCATTCATAAATAGAATCAGACCCTTCCGACGTTGCCAAATGCTTTCCATATTTTGCATGGTATAACTGACGTTTAGTAGTCGTTTTTTCTTACTTTTAGGACTTTAGGTTATGCATTTACAATTTTATATTTTATATTTTTCTCAAAAATATGAGGAAAAAATGTAATTTTTACTTAATTTTACATGTGATGTTCAGTTTCATTAACTCGTTTTACCAATTTTACCCCACCCAGCACCCCTTTTCACTCTTCGGTCCCGTAAGTTTGTTTACTGATATTTTTTAAAAACGGAATATTTTGGATATGCGCCACTTCTGTTTTATTTAGAAGACTGTCTAAAATATGTAAGTATCAATAATAAAAAAAAACCTTTAAATAGCAGAAAACCGTAATAAACTATTACAGTTATTACCTTACATTTTACCGTTACCACACCATACAATTTTTATTAAGTGAGGGCCTTTTTAAATTCCAAAATGATGACAAGTTATATAATGCTTCTAGGTAGGTGATTTTCGATGTAAAAATATTGTCAAAACAGTATAATATAGCAGTGAAAAAAGTACATATCACACTAGTGTTGCAAAGTAAATATCACCCTAGTGTTGCAAAGTTCTCAATTGTTTTTTATTTTTTCTGTAAAGACAAACTTTAATTTTTTTTGGTGAATAATTTGTGGTCGTAGGAAAAATAGTGTACAGTACTCGTGTGAAAATACTTTACACTGTGGGTTGTCGCACTCGGCTAACACCTCGTGCTACATATTCCCACTCGTGTGAAATTAGTCAGTTTCCACACTTGTAATGTAATATACTATTTAATCTTATTGATTTCAATGATTCTGTAAAATAAATAAATGGAGTGTTTTATTACGTATGAAATCATTGGCACGTACAAGTATGTTCTTAACTGACTCCTTATTATACGATCAGCTAAGCCCTGTCAGTATTTAGGGCTACATGAGCTTAAGTATTTAGATCATATACCTACTAGAGGCAGCACTGTTGCTGTTAAGTAATGATATACCCACTAAAGCCAGAAATATTCATGTAATGTTCATAAAATCCTGAGCCAAGGCCTATCAAACTTGACAGATTACATGTAATAAGGAAGTAAAGCTTTTAGAATATTAAATTTATTATTTTGGTTTTGTTTCTTTAAAATGTGGCTTGCCTTTGTGATAAGATTCTGTTGTCATAAGTTACAAAGACGGTTCGAAAATTTTTGCTATTCTTAAGCTATTTTTTTAACTGTTTATTTAAGAACAGAGAAGAATATTCTAAAATTTAATTTTATTGTTAACTATATTTACGCAGTCAGAAGGTTTTGAATTTACTTTTTTTTGTCGAGTCGCTACCTGCTAGGGTTTAACACATTGAAAGTGCCGATGTTACACATCTTTTTAAAGGATATATTATGTTTTTACTAAAATTGAATACGACAAAAATAAAAATAAAAACTACTTACTACTTTGAAACAACAGTAAGTTAATCAGTTTTTCTTTTTTTTAGGTAAGCTCTACCATAGTTTTCGAATCTTGTTTTGGATCTGCAGGTGGGTAAGAGTAATACATTTTTTAAAGACTTTTTACTTATTATAACATACAATACTATAACAGATAAAATTGGGCAGATCTAAAATATACTTTTATATTTTTGTTTTTCATGTTTAACCCCTCACAAGAAAAGGCAAATATAAACAATAAATGGACTTTTAAACACCAAAAAGACATCTTATACCAATAACCCCACGTTATATCGAAACGACCATGCCCCCTTATTTTTTACGCAAAGAAATTTAGGATCAAATTTGCTTGAAAGTAAATGAAAATTATAAAATTAATTTTTGTTTCAAAAAACCGTAGCGTAATTTTAAATTTTTTAAAATATTTAATTTAAATTTCCTTTAAACGAAACAAATTAAAAATATATACTTATATATTTTTCGTCATAAAATGCCTCTTGGACTCTTTAAAAAGACGTTTTGCAGTGACCACTGTATCTCTGGCCTGAATTATCTAAAATAAAAACCAAACGTATCTAATTTTAGAAATATATATTCTATAAATTGATCGAAGAAATTATTGGTTAAAAATATATATCTAAGAAGCAAATGTTCAAAATTTTTTAGCGATCGGTTGAGTAGTTTTAAGAAATCGTGGTCACGAGTTCAAAAACACTGTTTTGAGAAAATGCGTTTAAAGTTTTAAGAAACCTATACAGTTAGTTAAAAAAAATTAAAAATACACGCCTTTCTCCGTAACTGTTGGACGGACTAATTTCAAATTTTTTAAGAATATATACTTGAATACATGTGACTCAAAATATTCTATAACAAAAAAAAAAATTTGTTTTTTAATCGCAAGTGGATATAAACCCTTAAAACATAGTTTTTTTAATCATGTTGAGATGTACAGGGTTTTCATTTATATTTTGCCGCCCACTTTTAACTATAACCAAGAATTATTGATAGAAAAAAATCATTCCATCTATTATTTTTTTAGCATAAAAAGAAAAAAATTATCATCAAAAACTTAAGAAAATAAAGAGGAAAACTTTTTTTAAATGGGACACCCTATTATGTCACTCATAAAAAAGATTTACAAAATACCACACATTTAAAATAAATATATATTTTTTTATGTTATTTTACCATAAAACATCAACGATAGAAAATAAATATTATATAACAAATTCATGTTGATTGAAATGAATTTAACTTAGTTTTTTATTTTTTTTTAAGTTTCTATAATTATGGCCCCTACTGTATATATCAAATTTGTTATTTTTTTAAAGCTTTTTAAAGATATTTTTAATAGTGACATAATATACAGGGTACTCACATTTAAAAAAAGTTCACCTCTTCATTTTTCTTGGGCTTTTGATGTTCTTTTGTTTCTGTTTTATGCTCAAAAGATAATAGATAAATATATATATATATATATATATATATATATATATATATATATATATATATATATATATATATATATATATATATATATATATATATATATATATATATATATATATATATATATATATATATATATATATGTATATATATATATATATATATACATATATATATAACCGAGATTAATTTATTCTTGGGTATAGGTTTATATATAAGTACTAGCTATGCTTCCCGGCTTCGCTCGGGAGTTGACGGTATTTCGTTCACTACAAAATAAATTTAATTAATTTTATAGCGTCAACAACACGTGGTTATTATGCTGTTAAAATGTAGCTTATATGACACGTTCGTAGATTTACCATAGCAGCGCCATCTATTGATTACTTACTCAACCCAGTCGAACAGACAAATAATTAGCAATAAATTAAAATTGCGACTATAATTTGAGATTTAAACTATCCTATCTCTCAAGTTGGATCGAACTGCACATGGTGTGAGAATTTTATTATAATCGGTTAAGTGGTTTAGGAGTCCATTGAGGACAAACATTGTGACACGAGATTTATATATATTAAGATATTAAGTAAAACGCTTCGATTTGGCGTTTCGCCCCATATACTGGGCTTTTTCAAAAAAATTATTCAGTACTTTTAACCTGTAAAATTAATATGTGATATGTTTTTAATTAAAAAACTGGGTGGACATCCATATGTTTGACATCTGAGCAAAAAATCCTTCGGTTCTTTGTTTTGCCAATTTGTCATTCATTTCGGATAAAGTCTTCATTTTATCTGCACATTCTATTCCGTAGGTTGTTCGTACTGTTTCCAGGAATGTAGATTTTGATGTAACTTGCATTTTAACCCTTGCAATATTTATAACTTTTTATTTTTCTTAAACCATTTTTCAATAACCGAGATTAATAGAATGTGCAGATAAAATGAAGACTTAATCCAAAATGAATGACAAATTGGCAAAAACAAAAGAACCGAAGGATGTTTTTGCTCTAGATGTAAACATATGGATGTCCACCCAGTTTTTTTTTAAATTAAAAACATATCACATATTAATTTTACAGGTTAAAAGTACTGAATAATTTTTTTTTTTTGAAAAAGCCCAGTATATGGGGCGAAACTGTCAAATCGAAGCGTTTTACTTTATATACTAATATATAAACCTATACCCAAGAATAAATTAATCTCGGTTATTGAAAAATGGTTTAAGAAAATAAAAAAGTCATATATTTTATATATATATATATATATATATATATATATATATATATATATATATATATATATAACTTGTATAAAGAAAGTTTTCTTCTAAACTTCTTGGTTATAGTTAAAGAGTAAATGGCAAAATATAAATGGAAACCCTGTACAACCTTAAGGATCAGTACCCTTAAACAGCTTGAATAATTTGTGACTAGTTTAATTTTAACAAGGAATACCATGCAAGTCTTTATACCAAAACATTGACATCTTTCTATGCTAATTCTAAACAGATATTCTCCTTCTTAGTATTTAATGGTCCGTAATACCCAAAATAACATGCCAAATTTTCTCGCAGAAAGTGGTAAAACTAAATTATGGACTTATTTACGAGTCAAGTACTAAAATAGAAGCGACATAAATCTTGGTCCAAAGCCCTTTTAATTTATTTACCTCCATTTTGATAGATAACGGAGAAATGCAGCCATTTCGGTTTAATAATCCATTTAACGCTACGTCAAGTGTAACTTATCAAAAAAATGGTTTTTAGTATTTACTAAATTAAACGCAACGAATATTGACTGCTTAATTTAGTATTATCTTTTAGCTTACAATCCACGAAGGCTAAAAGCCTTGACACGGGACTTAAAGACTTAAAGGTTTGGGGGAAGAAAAGACCTCCGCGGGCAGCAGGTTCCACATTCTAGAAACTCTAGGAATAAAAGAACGAACAAAGTGGGAAGTTCGGGGCCGGTCCAGTTGGACCGTATAGGGATGCATACGCGCGGCATCACGAGTTTCTCTGTTAGGCACTGAGAGTGGAGGAACTATACTGGACAATTCTTCAAAGCAGAAGCCATGGAAGTACCTATAAAAGCGATAAATCCCCCACAGCCCGACGATGGGCAAGAGAGGGAAGCCTTTCTGTAAGTGAAGGATCATTAATGAAACGAATAGCTCTTTTTTGAATGGAAGTCAAGAATGCTTAGGGTTGTGGGGGACGCCATGCCCCAGATATGAGAACAATATTCCAAGGGAAGTCGGATTTGGGACACATACCGGGTGATGAATCGCCGGGCGGGACATAGGAAATCCAATGTAATTTTTAATGGGGTCAATTATTTGCTCCCCTAATTATTTTAGAAAAAAATTCTATTGAAGTTTATTGAAGAGCATGCAAATCTACGTCCATGGTAAAAGCTTTAGATTTTTCAGTTAACCCGTTTGCTAGATAGATGCTAATATATTTTTAAAAATTGTTTACATTATTATCGCCTCATATTTATGAACAACAATAAAAATACCAGTTAGCGTGACATAACGTTGTTATTTTGAAATTTAGTGCTTTATTATTATCAAAAATTCGTAGAGCAAAAGATTAACCATGAGTTATACTACTGAAGAAATTTATATTGATGATTAAATGCTACTATCCAGGAAATAGTTACCAAAAGGTGTCAGACATGTTCGCTACTCAGTATCCGAATAGACCGATACCCGGAAAATCAACAGTCGATAGGACTATCAAAAAATTTGAGACCAAAGGCACAGTGATAAATAACTGCAGATGTGAAGCTAGGGAGTATCAAAGAGAAGAAAATGAAGGGGAAGGTAAGTAAAATTTTATTGCACGTAGAAGAAAATGAAGGGAATGAGGCGATAATAATGTTACAAATTTTAAAAATATATTAGCATCTAACTAGCAAACGGGTTACCAGAAAAATCTAAAGTTTTTACCATGGACGTAGATTTGCATGCTCTTTAATAAACTTCAATAGAATTTTTCTCTAAAATAATTAGGGAGCCAATAATTGACCCCATTAAAAATTACATGGGATTTCCTATGTCCCGCCCGCCGATGCATCACCCGGTATAAAGTGTATAAATTAGAAGGTGAAAAATACTTTTTGGCTCGAAAAAGAAATCCAAGCTTTTTTGAAGCTGCCGTGGCTATAGATACAATGTGTTTATGCCAGTTAAGGTTACTTTCAAATGTGACGTCCACAAGATTGAAGGTGTCTTTGCTCTGTATTCATGGTTGTTAATATCAGTTAAAGTGTTTTGCTTACCCTATTTAATACGTGAGCCAAGAATCTTAACTAAATAATAGTGTAATCTATTTTTTATTCCAGCTACACTATTTTCCCGTGTATTTTCCGTTTTAATGGAGAAAAGCTACATTAAGTATTCCATTCCCTATTTTGCATATTTATAATTTCTAGCAAAACCCGGGATCTACCTTGCCGCGGCAACTTTATTAAACTTTCCAACTTTCGGTTCTTTAATCCCGGTAGCTTTCGTCTTATTTAATTGTTTTAAAAGTTTTCTGTGTATAGCCATGTTGCGACGGACCCAAACATTATTTCAATTTCAACTTTTAAGAAAAAGGTTTTTTTTACCTTGTAATATTGGTTTAATATTGGAAATGTTTTCGAAAAAGAACGAAAATGAGGTGGAATGCATGCTTATTCAGGGCTAGTAAGTCGGTCTATATAGGGTCGCGACATTCGGCCATATTGCTTTGACCTGTTATGACGTCACATCTCCCATTTTTCGGCCATGTTGTTCAGTGCCGGAGATATACAGTTTATTTCATTAGTAGAACAACCGTTTGCACAACAGTTTTTAATTATTATTAATCTGTAAATTCTTTTACTTTAAATAAAAAACATTTGGAATTATATCTTTCAACAAATATCATTTCCCAAACAATGCAAAAGAAATGCACACATTCTAGACGCCACTGGATTGATCATCAGCTTTGATTTTACCCAGCCTTGCCAACTTTTCTCCGTGTGAGTGCCCTTCTTTGCGTCCCCGACCTCGAACCGCTTATAAGTTGAGGATGTGTCGCATCCTTATAAATATAAACTAACCTTGGGTTTTTACTACCTAATGGTGCACCGAGAAACAACAGACTCTTTGTACCAAAAATTCAAGGATTTAACCAAACACAATAGTCCTTGGGCCAATAATTCAATGAACATCATGACAAGAACACTTTTAAAAGCTTTATATGGGAGGGCGCTTTCAAGGAGTCACAAAATTCATACAGCCATATATGGAAGTGGGCTTCAACCCAGCCTGTCAATATCAAATGTTTCGGACTGGGCAAACACTTTTTTTTGACGGACAAGTTTACCAAAATGTTTAACATGCAATTTTTAAATATTTTGCCAAAAATTGTAAGTCATTTTATTGTCGAACCTCTGACGATGGCCATATTTCCAAAACTATGACAATTGAAATACATTAAACATTAAAGGGTATTTTTAACGGCTTTTAAGGAGACCGTTTCAATCAGTAATAAAATATACCGGGTGTTCCATTAAAAAAACAACTTTATGTTGTAACTTTAAAATAAAAGTCAATAAAAAAACTACTAGTACTTCACTAAATTCTACATAAAATTTTCTAAAACTTCTCCATTTACATTTTTTTTTCTGTATTTAATATCAAACGAGTTACAAGTGCCTGGCCAAACTGACAAATTTTGAAAAAACACTCTGTATCTCCAAAACGAATTAAGTTAACCATGAATATCTTTCACTATTGAAATATTTTCAAAAATGATGAAATTGACATTGTGCAATCAGAATTGTTCTATCTCTTTCAGTTTTCGCTGTACCTACCTGCAGGATCCATGAAAAGGCGCCACTCTGTACTACTTTTTTATGAATATATCTATAGATTTTATTATAGTAAGAACCATATTTATTTCATTTTAAAAGCGATGCCGCCAAGTACACAAAAAATGATATAGTAAACAAACCTGTTCGAAGGCACATAGCCTCTGACAGAGCCTGATTACAAATGTTTTAGATAAATTAATAAAAATATTGCTAAAACACGTATCACGTACTTGAAAAACATCCTCTTATTTCGGCTCTGGCCTGTCATAAAACCTGTAACGCGTGGCGTAGTCGTCGGGTTTAATATTTTTGCTGCAATAAATCATTGTTACAAAGGGTTTATTTGCTTTATCATTTTTGTGTACTTGACGGCATCGCTCTCAGAATGAAATAAATATGGTTCTAACTATAAATCCTAATATCTTGGCATAGGTAATCCGTGGTTTTTCCGTGTACCATTAATTAGTAAACCTATTGTATTTTCTACTAATTTTGGGAAACTTTGTATACTTTATATAATAATACACGAACTTATAATTTCCATTTGGGCAAATGTTATGAAATTTAACTATATCAATTCAAAGTAAACATTCACCCCAAAGTGAACTTATGGCGACCTAATTTCAAAGGGGTTAAACATTACAAGTTGTCCAAATATTCAAAACATCCCTTTTGGACTAATTATGGCCCTGTAGACCAAAATAATGGGTTTAAGTCAGATAAAATGTGCCCTTTATAGTTTTAGATTTACCCTTTGCTTACTCTGTGCAACGAGAGTGGAATGCTAGAGCAAGCAACTGGGTCAAGGAAATTAACTTTTTAATAAGGAGCGCTTGATCCCATTTAAGCCTATGTTCACTAAATTTTGTGACGTAATCTTTTTCAGTAATTATTTCATTGAACTTTTATATATGTTTAGTTTTTACTGTCTATAGTTAAATTGAGTAGTTATTAGTACTGCCGTTACAAAGAATTTTAAAACCTGTAAACGGGTCACTGACCTTTGGATATTTTTTAAGGGAAATTTACGTTTAAATCGTTATTAAGGGTAAGATACCATTTTTTAAAATGTTTTTTAAATGATTTTATTTTACTTTATGCAAGCATTGCAAGGCAAGAACTACCCTGGGTAGATGCCGAAGACTTTGCGGAAAGAATTGGGGACTCAGTCCGAAGATGAACCTATGGTTATACAAAATGGTCGTCAGACCAATGATAACCTACGGGTCAATTGCCTGGGGTGCAAAGACGCTACAAAAGACGGCAATAAGGCAATTACAAAGTATACAGAGACTCGCTTGTCTATGTATTACGGGGGCCATGAAATCGACCCCTACTGCAGCACTGGAAACGCTGCTTAATCTACCGCCACTTCACATCTACATACAGGGTGAAGTGAAAGCGGTACAATACCGTCTCAAACAAGGCCAGAGTCCTATCATAAGACAGGAAAGGGCCATACAATGGAGATTCAAGGAGGACCAAGAAGTCAACTCAGTGTGTGAGATGCCTTCAGACAAAATGGTACCAAGCTACTGGCTAAACAAAGGTTTTCAAACTTTAATACCAGACAGAAAGGACTGGGTGGCAGGGCCTCCCCATTAAAGCCGACCTAATCTGGTATACAGACGGCTCCAAAACAGACCAAGGAGTTGGAGCAGGTATATATGGGGACAAACCAAGGACGAAAATAAACTTGGGTCTCGGACAACACCCTACTGTGTTCCAGGCCGAAATTGTAGCCATAGAACAATGCGCTAGGGAAATCATCAGAAGGAGCTATGAGGATAAAACCATAGTAATCTATTCGGACAGCCAGGCAGCCATCAGGGCACTCAGTTCATGCAAAATCAGCTCCAAGCTGGTGCGGGACTGCGTAATTGCCCTGGAAGAGGTGGGTGCGTCCAACAAGCTAACCATTGCCTGGGTACCAGGACACGAAGGCCACGAAGGCAATGAAGAAGCTGATAAATTGGCAAAGGAGAGGGCTGGTAGGACAATGGTAGGTCCTGAGCCCTACTGTGGTATTCCATCATGCCAGGTAAGGTCATCCATTAGATCATGGATTATGAGGGAATCACAAGACTGGTGGAGGAGAACACCAGGACAGCGTCAGGCGAAAGTGTTCATCAAGGCTTACTCGCCAGAATTTACAAAAGACCTTCTGAATTATAACCGGAAGGCAGTAAGAATAATAGTGGGTCAACTGACAGGTCATTGCAGACTGAATAAACACCTGGAAACTATGGGCCTGGCAGAAGAAAACCTATGTAGGTTCTGCCAGGAGGAGGAAGAAACCGCAGAACACGTATGGTGCTACTGCGAAGCCCTTTGTCGTCTGCGGTTTGCAAGGCTGGGTGAAGAAAAACCTAAAGCGGCAAGATATACCAAGGGGCCAGTTTCAAGCTTGTGGAGTCTGATTAAACAGACCGGCTTGGATAGCGTGCTCTAACCTATGGACGGAGGACACACAATAAACCTGAGCAGGTTGCAGTGTTAGAGGATATGCAATCCACCTCCTAATCTAATCTAATCTAATCTAATCTACTTACATGACCGATATTTTCGGACAAATATAAAAAATCGAGGGCTCCTTATTAAAAAGTTTATATTTCTTGCAACTGGGTTGTGTGTGTTTCCATTGCACTAAAATCGCAAATTAAGGATATCCTAAAAAGCTGTTACCTTATTTAATTACTTTAAAATTAATTTTTGTATAGAAATTTAAATTAATTTTTATGTAGGGTTTAAACATTTTTTTTCAGAATAGAGATAGTTAATAAATATTTTTAAAAAATTAAACCTTTTATATATAATGAAGAACTATCCACCCTTGTCATGGCCGTATAAACTGTTTGAGGCGCCCTAGGCTAGAATTCCCGGAACGCCTATTTTCCACGAAACAAATTTTTGAAGAGCAAAAAAGAAAGTCATTTCCTTCTTTTCGCGCCTATTTCATTCCAAAGCACCTTATTTACACAGAAATTATTCTACCAAAAATCGCCACTCAACCTAAACACCTAAACTTTTTAAAAACTCCCCTGTCTAGCGCCTATTACGCTTCTGTCTGGCGCCTATTTTTCATGGCGCCCCAGGCTGTAGCCTCAGTCAGCCTTCAATCGGATAATAAGGCCCTGACCCTTGCATAACAACATAAAAGTTAAGATTACTTTAAAAGGAATAAGTTATACCCCAGTTATCTTAGTCAAATTAAAGGGTCAATCTCAGGAATCTCATGGAATAAGCTGAATATCTAAACATAACTTTATTTTGGTACAAAATGCTCTATGATATCGTTAGTAGAATTCGAAATATGACAGGTTAAATGTCAAAAAATCAGGTTTTTGCAGAAATATCTCATGTTTCTTCACTTTAGTTGCATTTATAATTATTATCAAAGCCAGAACACGAAATTCCTCACAAATTTACTTTAAGCATTTTTGTCAGTTACAGGATTGATAACTAGAGGTGTGCAGTGGCAAGCACTCTTACTATGCTGTACATACCTTTACAGCAATCAATCGTTAGTTTTAGTTCATATATCATCTGCTTTTTACTTAAGTATTTGTGAAATATCATGATTGATTGCGTGCTAAGGTATGTACATACGACGTGCAAAGTGCTTTACATTTGCGCCCTCTATTATCGGATCCGTTGGTCTGACAAAAATGCCTAGAATCGAATTTGTAAAGAATTTTGTGTTCAACAATTCTTATAATGAAATATAAATGCAATTAAAGGAAGAAAGAAACGAGATATTCGCAAAAAACTGCTTTTTTTACATTTGACCTGTCTTATTTCGAGTTCCTACACGATATCATAAGGGATTTTTAGGAGAGTATTTTTGTATCAAAATAAAGGTATGGTTTTCGAGATTGACCCTTTAATTTGACTAAGATAAATGGGGTAATAGGGTTTAAACAAATTATATTTGGCTTTTCTTCAGAAAAGAGATAGTTATTAAATATTTTAAGAAAATTTAACTTTTATATATAGTGATAAACTATCCGCCCTTGCATAGCATACATACTAAAGTTAAGAAAACTTTAAAAGGAATGAATTTATAAAATAATATAAAATAATTAGTTTAATTTAGGTTATATAAATAATTTACTTACTATACAGAGAAGGCTGCAACCCTAAACAACAAACAGGTTCAAGGGCTTCCGTTTAAATAATTTTACAATAATTCAATCATAAAAGAAGTATTTAACACGGCTGCCAAACAAAACTATTTCCTTTTTTTTAATTTTATTGTTTTTCGCCCTTTCAGGGTTATGTCGACGCCCTTAGAGATTTTAATTATCGCATTACTTCTTGAAAATGTCCTTCAATTTGGCCCTAACTTATTTTGGATTGGATTAGGCCAGTAAAAATTCAGTTTTTCGGTCTTCTATTATGAAAAATAAGATTTAAAGAACCATTTTTCCTATGTTTTCTGGTTGTTCCTGGATATGCATGGTCTTTCTAAAAACCAATCAAGATACAATGCCCGCCAGAGAGTTAAACACAAATTGGATTGTTTTTAATTTTATTAAAAAACTTTTTGGCAATCACCTCTGCTTATCGAATAACCCAAAATTTAATAACGACGTTTAGCTCATGGGCATCGGTTGGGAGATAATTAATAAAAAATAAATTTAAATATCAAAAAGTATGTTAAAGTAACTTTAGGTTTCTTGATATGCAGAAGTGACTGCCAAGAAATGTTTTTAAATATTTTAAAAATAAAAGGTATTCCCTACTATCAGTGTGTCACAGGATAGGTGTTACAAAAAGGACAAATGAATCAGCAAATTTTAGATTTGAAAGCAAAATTTTGGAAAAGTCTGGTCGCTTGATCCAAAAACTAATATATCTGAAATTTTACTCCAATTGGTATTATACAGGGCAAGTTATAACTAAAAATATGAAAAATGCCCAGAAGCTGACTAATTTTAAAAATGAAACAAAATTGTCTAAGTAAATGTTGTAGATAATTAAATTTTATGTCAAAATTTAAGGTTAAAGCATAAGAATAAAAAATGTAATTGTCAATTTTTACATTACGCATTGCAACTTAAATAATTGGCAAGAGGAAGCAAAATTTAAGGAAAATTTATTAATTTTAAATATTTTTTTAAAAATTCGATGCTTTAGGCCAAGTATTTCAAAAACTGTTAATGCATTATTTTAAAAATTAACAAAAATATTTTTTTCTTTAATTCTTTAACTTTAAATTTTGACATAACATTTAATTGCCAACAATATTTCCTTATAAAATTTTGTCCTATTTTTAAAATAAAAGTACTTTTACTCATGGTCATTTTTATATTTTTAGTTATAACTCGCCCTGTATATTACCAATTAGAGTAAAATTTTGTATTTATTAGTTTCGGACCATACCGATTAAAAATTCCAAAATTTTTGGTCTATTTGTCAGTCTTGTAACATCTATCCTGGGAGACACTGTATACATAATATAAAACTATTAATGTTTCTATACTCTTCACTTCAAACCTCGTTGACCCAAAAATCAAGCCAGTGACACGTACGGTCCGCGGTGCCGTTCTCCCCTTTATTATCGATTGCAATTCGTCTAGCCCTTTAAAAGGGTGTTTCTGGTTACCCTTCGTGCCCTTTAAGGTCCGTCCTCTTGTTAACTTATACCTTATAAAGAGGTCTACTACAAAAAATCAGTTTTGTTGGTGGAATACAAATAGAAAGAGCTGAAGGAACATAGAGAGGGAGAAAAACGGTTTGTTATTATAATTATTATTATTAATATTTATATTTAAAACATTTAACAAAAAAGTGTTTTTGTTTACTTTTTGTGTCCTTTAAGGTTTGTCCTCTTGTTAACTTATACCTTATAAAGAGGTCTACTACAAAAAAATCAGTTTTGTTGGTGGAATATAAATAAAAAAGCCTAGAAGAACATAGAAAGAGAAAACCTGTTTGTTATTATTATTATTATTATATTTTTATGTTAAGACATTTAACAAAAGGGTGTTTTTGGTTACCCTTTGTGCTCTGTAAGGGCCGTCTTCTTGTTAACTTATACCTTATAAAGAGGTCTACTACAAAAAAATCAGTTTTGTTGGTGGAATATAAATAAAAAGCCTAGAGGAACATAGAAAGAGAAAAACCTGTTTGTTATTATTATTATTATTATTATTATATTTTATGTTAAGACATTTAACAAAAAGGGTGTATTTGGTTACCCTTCGTGCCCTTTAAGTGCCATCCTCTTGTTAACTTATACCTTATAAAGAGGTCTACTGCCAAAAAGAAATCAGTTTTGTTGGTGGAATATAAATAAAAAGGCCTAGAGGAACATAGAAAGAGAAAAAACTGTTTGTTGTTATTATTATATTTTTATGTTTAAAACATTTAACAAAAAGGGTGTTTTTGGTTACCCTTTTGCTCTGTAAGGGCCGTCTTCTTGTTAACTTATACCTTATAAAGAGGTCTACTGCAAAAAGGAATCAGTTTTGTTGGTGGAATATAAATAAAAGGCCTAGAGAAACATAGAAAGAGAAAACATTGTTTGTTGTTATTATTATATTTTTATGTTTAAAACATTTAACAAAAAGGGTGTTTTTGGTTACCCTTTGTGCTCTGTAAGGGCCGTCTTCTTGTTAATTTATACCTTATAAAGAGGTCTACTACAAAAAATCAGTTTTGTTGGTGGAATATAAATAAAAAGGCCTAGAGGAACATAGAAAGAGAAAAACCTGTTTGTTATTATTATTATTATTATATTTTATGTTAAAACATTTAACAAAAAGGGTGTTTTTGGTTACCCTTTGTGCTCTGTAAGGGCCGTCTTCTTGTTAACTTATACCTTATAAAGAGGTCTACTACAAAAAAATCAGTTTTGTTGGTGGAATATAAATAAAAAGCCTAGAGGAACATAGAAAGAGAAAAACTGTTTGTTATTATTATTATTATTATATTTTTATGTTAAAACATTTAACAAAAGGGTGTTTTTGGTTACCCTTCGTGCCCTTTAAGGGCCATCCTCTTGTTAACTTATACCTTATAAAGAGGTCTACTACAAAAAGAAATCAGTTTTGTTGGTGGAATATAAATAAAAAGGCCTAGAGGAACATAGAAAGAGAAAAAACTGTTTGTTGTTATTATTATATTTATTATGTTTAAAACATTTAACAAAAAGTGTGTTTTTGGTTTACCCTTTGTGCTCTGTAAGGGCTGTCTTCTTGTTAACTTATACCTTATAAAGAGGTCTACTACAAAAAAAATCAGGTTTCTTGGTGGAATATAAAGAAAAAAGCCTAGAGGAACATAGAAAGAGAAAACCTGTTTGTTATTATTATTATTATATTTTTATGTTAAAACATTTAACAAAAAGGGTGTTTTTGGTTACCCTTCGTGCTCTTTATGGGCCGTCCTCTTGTTAACTTATACCTTATAAAGAGGTCTACTACAAAAAAATAGTTTTGTTGGTGGAATACAAATAGAAAGGCCTAGAGGAACATAGAAAGCGAAAAAAACTTTTTGTAATTATTAATATTTTTTAATGTTTAAAATTTTTGACATACAGGGTGTAAAATTTATAACACATAATTTAAGGGCGTAGTTTTGAAGTCAAAGTAAACATTTTTGTCCGTAAACATATGCCCTAAATTGCACGCTCTCCGAGATATACAGGAAGGACTCTGAAAGGCTTAGCCCTCCTCAGACGGCGATTACCCGGTTTTAACAATTAATGAAGCCCACTATCGATATTTGTTGATAAATCGATAATTTTTCGCAGCCCTATTAAAATTCATAAAATTCGCGATATATGAAAACAAATTGTTAGCAGCTCATATGACAGATAACCTTCAGGAACTAAGCTTGCTATTTTGAAATATAATACCCTTCTTCATAACAGTCATTTTCTCAGCAATTTTGCATGAGTTGCCTAATAATATTGTTTAGAGAAAATATGCAATCCATGCGGTCGTTTATCATGTGGTTTGTAGGGCATTGTATAGACCGGGAGCTATTTTAAACGCTTCCCATAGAAAGGCAATGATCTTTGAAAATTTTAGACAATTAGCTTGATATTTGGTATTCTATTGAGTTGTTTCTGGATTATTTAGCTTGGTCATCTTTAATAAAATAATGTAACAGAGGCCATTATGTGGTATACTAAGCAATATTATTGCGCTAACAAATAGTTCAAGAGCCCGATGAGCTGTAGACCTTCGTCTAATTTGTAAAAGATGAAAGGTTTGTCAGTGCATGCTCCCAACATAGGTAAAGATGGGTCCAAATTTAATTCATTCTGAAACCGATACCGCCAATTACACAAAAAATTATAAAGTAAAGAAACCCTTTTATGAACAATGATTTATTTCAGCAAACAATATTTAACCCGACGAGTTTCTAGTACCACGCCACGTGCCACCGGTTTTATAGTAGGCAGAGACCAAATAAGAGAATGTTTTGTAAGTAGGTAATACGTGTTTTAGCAATGTATGTTTTATTATTTATCTAAAAATATGTAATTAGGCTCTGTCCGAGGCTATGTGCATTCGAAAAGGTTTGTTTACTTTATCATTTTTTGTGTACTTAGCGGCATTGCTTTCAGAGTGAATTAAATATGGGCCCATCAATAGAAGCAATAGTAGACTATGAAGTTTGACTCATAGTGGCTGTCAACTATATTGGCCTAAGCATATTAAAAATATTTAGAAAAAAAGTGATTTTTTTCTTAAATTTTAACGCCCTGTACTCTCAGTAAGGAAGGACTTCCGGACATATGTTTATAGCAACTTTCTTTCATAAAATAACGTAAGGAAATACACCTTAAAGTTTCGTACCATTGTAAAAAATAACACCCTGTACAGGGTGTCCCACCGGGAACTGCCGCGATCGATTTCTTGAAAAGTACGCCTTAGAAAATTTTGAAAAGTTGGTAACATTATAAAGTCAGAGAGGGCATACAACCAAAATATTTTGACAGCTCCACCACTTCCGGATATACCGGAAGTTAATGTCAACTTTCTTATTTTAAATGGAACATCCTAAATATTATTTATTTTTTAGATTCTGCTTAAAATTTTAAACATAATTTATGTATAATATTCTATACCTAAGTCCAACCTTTTTCGACTTATTTTACATTTTATGTCAAAAATGACGTTTACAAACCATTACATAACCATCGATTTCTTCTACACAAAAGCCATTTATATGAGTTTGGGTTGGGTTCCTTGTAAAGAAATAACTTCTTTAGTAGACTGTATTGATTTTTAAATGTCATTTTCTTCAAGATGGAAACTCCTTTTACCTTAACCTATTAGAGCTTTAAAAATAAGGGTAGGTTTGTAAAGGATGTCCATTCCAAAATTTATAGTTTTCGAAATATTAGCGATTTAATATTTACCTATTCTTACAATGCATTTAAGTACGGGTAGGTACGGGGTAGTTGGCTGTGACGCCGCATTTTGTTGTCAAAGTCAACTAAAAGCCAAACTAAGTAGTACTTAAAAGCATTGTTATAGAATAGATAAATATTAAATTTTTATTATTTCGAAAACCATAAATTTTGAAATAGATATCCTTATACAAACTTATCTTTATTTTTGATGGTCAATAGGATAAGGTGAAAGAAGATAGGGGTTTCCATTTAAAAAACTGACATTTAATGTTTTGTCGTTATAATTTTTAACGATTATTTTTGACCACTCTGTATTTATTAATTGTGAAAATATGGATACAGTCTACAAAAGGTGTTCTTTTTTAACAAGGAACCCAACCCCAACTCATATTAAAGGCTTTTGTTTAGAAGAAATCGATGGCTTGCAATCGTCATTTTTGACATAAAATTTAAAATAAGTCAAAAACGGTTGGACTTAGGTATAGAACATTATACATAAATTATGTTTAGAATTTTACGCAGAATCTAAAAAATAAATAATATATAGGGTGTTCCATTTAAAATAAGGAAGTTGACACTAACTTCCGGTATAACCGGAAGTGGTAGAGCTGTCAAAATATTTTAGTTGTATGTCCTCCACTGACTTGATATTATTACCAAATTTTCAAAAATTTCCAAAACGTACTTTTGAGAAATCGATCGCGGCACTTCCCGGTGGGACACCCTGTTTATTAAATTTAATAATAAAATAATATATAAATAGTTTTATGTTTTACCCATCTATTATTGATCTGTAATACCTTAGAAACGGAATATGTTATGGTAGCAATAATACCTGCTAGCAGACCTAGGGCATTATAAGCGGGCATTATGATAATGCGCTAATATGGAAATTTTATTGCTCATCCAATTTTATTTCTCTCACAATAAAGATCAAGTTTATACAAACATATGTATTAAAATAAAATCAATAGCTTACCAGTTCCTGAACATATGCCATTAGAACGGTTTCGGTTATTTGAAGAATTGCGTTCGCATCTTTCCAAATACCAAATATGCCATACTCCCGATCATACTGTTGCCTTGATTTAACTGGCAAAAGATTTTCGGTCGCTTTTATGGCCTTTTCTCTTATATTTTGTGGAATTTCTTCCATTTTGAGCAAATCGTTAAATAAAAAATGCCAACTGACTAACTGATAGAAACATCAAAGTCAAACTTAACACCAGTCATTATCTACTTACGTATACAGGTACAGGTACAGGTGAAAGTTATTTTTTATATTGCGAATAAATAATGTAATTAGTCATTGAAAAACTCTTTTTGGGTAAAACATAAAGCATTGTATGCACCACGGGCTTTACTGGACTATAATGCCCATCAGGTCGAAATCTAAGGGCATTATTTATAGTCCTAGTAACGCCCTTGACACATAAATAGCTATAATTTAAAAAATTGCATTTAATGTACGTACGCGAAATTTTTCAAAGATCTTATTTTGACCTTTTTATCGGATCAATGTACTGAAATTGAAAACAATACTTTGTTATCAAGGAAGGTCGATATCTTAGAACATTCTCCAAACTTCAACACCCCCAACACTACTGTGTATTTTACACAATATCTATACTAAGTTTCTAAAAAGTAAAACTTTATTTTAGCACAGCGCAACTAGAATTTATTGAAAAACTTTTAAATTGCAGCATTTCTGTTCTTTATACCTGAGAAATAAAATAGTACGTTTCAACCATAAATCTTTTTTAAAACAGACGGAACATTTCTAAGTTTTAAGTCTGTGCGACACAATCTTCCGGATATTTTTGTTAAAAAGTTTCAAGTCTAATGATTTAAGTAAGATTTTATTCACGTTTAACATAAAAATAACTTGTTAAACTGAATAAAACAAAAATATTTTCTTTTTAACAGCTCCCCATGGAGCAACACGCAGTGCCTCTTTTATGCATCCCTTTACAGTTCATCTGGAAAGCCCTGGGCAGAAGTGTGAATTTCATTATTTATTGCTTTGTTAAGTGTCTTGGTTGTTTCTCTCGAAACCTTTAAATCTTTAACTCCCCTTTAAATGAAAATACCACCCTTATTTTTTCTTTATCTTTGTGACAGCTCACAAAGGCTTTTTGCGTAAGTCGGTACTACAGTACCGTGGGAGTCGGGTTATATGATGTTAAACCCGTATTTCTCCCGGTTCCGTCAACGTTGTCCAAGCACTGAAACATGCATTTTTTTGTATTTCACAGCACCTTTAGACAACGAGGTAGTGTCACCACGGACTTTATTTTTAGATAACTACTACGTGGGATTGGCAAAACACTACACAGAGGTTTTGCCATTACCATATGTGAGGTGACGAGCTATTAAAAACCCGATGTAAGAAACCGAGATTCGAACTTGGGTCTCTGGGGTGAGAGGCTAGTACGTCCAGCTGCTGCACCGCGCGTCGCTACAAAAACACATAATATACAGGATGTCGCTAGGTACTCAAAAAATGCTATTACAAATCCTCGAGCCTAAAATATAACAATCTAACCAAACTTATCTTAGTCCAAAAGTGGGTGTTTTCGGAGATATAGGGTATTAAATCTTTAAATCTTGTTTTAGTTTTTATAAATACTTTTTTTAGTAACAGGGAGTTTTGGAAAAAGGTAAAAAGTAGAATATATTATTTTTTTTTATCTTTTATGGACAATCCACGAAGGCTGAAAATAATACTAACAATACCGTGGGTGTCTTAAAAGCAGGGTAAGAGGAAGTTTGTTAGCCTGGGACTTAAAAACTTGAAGATTTGGGGGGGAAGAAGAAGACCTCGCTGGCGGTAGGTTCCACAGTCTAGGGAAACTCTAGGGATAAAAGAACGAACGAAATGGGAAGTTCGGGGCCTGTCCAATTGGACCCGTATAGAAATGCATACGTGCGGCACCACGAGTTTCTCTGTTGGGAGGCTGCAGAGGAGGGACATACTGGATAATTCGTCGGGCAAACCATACAAAAGTATCTATAGAAGGCGATAGATCTCCACAGCTTGACGATGGGCGAAGGAAGTCTTTTAGGTAAGTAAAGGATCATTAATAAGACGAACATCCCTTTGAATATCATCAAGAATGCTGAGGTTGTAGGGGATGCCATTCCCTAGACATGAAATAATATTCCAGAGGGTCGAATTTGGGATACATACAAAGTGTATAAATTGGAAGGGAAAAATACTTTTTGGCTCGGAAAAGAAATCCAAGCTTTTTTTGACGCCGCGGTGGCTATAGATACAATGTGTTTATGCCCAGTTAAGGTTATTTTCAAATGTGACGCCCACAAGGTTAAATATGTCCCCGCTCTGCAAAACCCTGGCCACTCATAAGCAAAGGGTGAGTGTTGATGATTTTTTCGCGACAAGGAACATGACTGTGTTTTGGATGCATTAAATTGAACGAGATTTTTGGCGCCCCACTCCAATATCAAATTGAGATCCTGTGAAAGAGATATCTACATCACCCTGCGTTTGCCTTCCAAGTCAGGTTGAGAAGGTGGCAAAGACCTAAAAGTGGAGTGAAAGGGTATATATCGTCAGCATAAATATAGATAGGATTGGTTGTGGAAGAAGAAGATCGTTGATGTGAAGAAGAAACAAAGTTGGTGCTAGTACTGAACCCTGAGGCACTCAGCAGTAATTTCGTGAAAGCTTGAAGAGTGGCCATCAACAATGACTGATTAATATAATAATATTAATTTTATTCTAAACTCTAGCGGGCGCCACCTGCGGTACCACATATTAAAATTAAACTTACTTTTTGAGCCACTCTGCATTTAAATTTTGTATGGAAATTCCTATTTTTCAACATATTTTACCTAAACAAAAAAATAAAATAAAATTTATTTGACCAGCCGTTTATAGAATATCAGGATTTAAAAATTTACTGCAGTATGGCCAGGTCTAAACAAAAAAAAATAAACCTATGTCTCAAATGTCTTAACTTTGGAGAGACTGGGGGGCTAAAAAACTTTAAGCTCTTACAACAAGCTCTTATTTAATTGTAGTGAACAGAATATTTTTTTTCCGTGACGGGAAATTTGTTTAACATTTTATTTCTGTTGCCAGGCACTAAAATGTGACTTTTGATAAAATTACTTTTTTTCCTGACATACATACACGTAATTAAAAGTAAGAATTTAATTATAGAATATTTTATTTTACAGAACTTACAGTTCCCTTTATATTAAAAGTCCAATTAGACATTTATTTAAGTTTATCATATTCAAAATAACTTCTAAACAATTACTTTTGATTTAAATCCGTCAAATCACAAAATTACATTGATAGATTTTTCATATATTTCTTTAAAGGTTTCCCAGTAACGCAAGGTCTAATTGTGCTTTCAAATACGACAGCCGACTATTTAAAAACTTCAAATTTTACGTAATTAATTTTCTAACTTTAATATATTTTATTATTATGTTTTTGTAACATTCAGTCGTCGTTATTCCGGTCACGGAAAAAAGATTTTAGCTCTTTGTTTATTATCTTCCTTTGCTTTGCGTCAGGAGACAACACAACCTTGAGCTGAATTCTTGAACTTTATATGATATTAAAGCTTGTCGCGTGATTTACCTGCGTAGAAAAACAAATACATTTATTTTAAAATTAACTTTGTGTACTTAATTAATTTTATTTTTTAGGTTCTCAAAATAAATAAGTACATGAGTACTTTAATCTTGTGACAAGCTTTTCTATCATATAAATTGTGTGTGTCTATGATGATATAACAATAAAAATACCAGTTAGCGTGACATAACGTTGTCATTTTGAAATTTAGTGCTTTATTATTATCAAGAATCGTAGAGCGAAAAGATTAATACAACTTTAATCTTTTCACTGTAACGATTTTTTGATTATAATAAAGCACTAACTAAATTTCAAAATGACAACGTAATGTCACGCTAAGTGGTATTTTTATTGTTGTTCATAAATATGAGGCGATAATAATGTAACCATTTTTTAAAATATATAAGCAACTAATTAGCAAACGGGTTAACCGAAAAATCTAATGTTTTTACCATGGACGTAGATTTGCATGCTCTTCAATAAACTTCAATAGAATTTTTCTCTAAAATAATTAAGGGGCCAATAATTGACCCCATTAAAAATTACTTGGGATTTCCTATGTCCCGCCCGGCGATGCATCACCCGGTATGTGTAATACGTTTTTGCCAGTTATTTATTTTTAGTCAGTATATGTAAAAATATGTTAGTTTCCCAAATTAAATTAATTGGCTAATTACCAGGGGAAAAATATCTTTTGGTAAAATATTCCCGACAAAAATATTTATCTAAAACTGTTGACATCCAATTACTTCACATAAAAACTAAAATAAATCTGAACGAAAATACATGTTGTGACACATTTAACACGATTTTAATGGGCTTGTTACCGTTTTATAATTTATGAGGCGTTAAAGTAGTAAAAATGGCGTAAAAATAAACTTTTTCTTGACAAATATAAAAGTTTATGTGTGTAGAGAAATATTCTTATGACTGTAGTCAATAAAAACATGATATAAGCCCTTCGCTTGGACAAACCACGAAGGCTAAAAGCCTAAATACTAACGTACCGTGGGTGTCTTAAGCGAGGTAGAGGGAGTTTGTTGACACGGGACTTAAATACTTGAAGATTTGGGGGAAGGAAAGACCTCCGCGGGCAGCAGGTTCCACAACCTAGAAACTCTAGGGATAAAAGAGACGAACAAAGTGGGAAGTCTGGGGCCTGTCCAGTTGGACCGTATAGGATGCATACGCGGAACCACGAGTTTCTCTGTTGGGAACCGTGAGGGGGAACTGCACGCACAATTCCAGCCGCTGAAGGCCATGGTGGCGCGATAACGCACAGCCCGACGATGGGCAAGTGAGGGAAGCCCTTTCTGTAAGTGAAGGATCATTAATGAGACGAATAGCTCTTCTTGAATAGAATCAAGAATGCTTAGGGTTGTGGGGGACGCCATGCCCCAGATATGAGAACAATATTCCAAGGAGGTCGGATTTGGGACACATATAAAGTGTATAAATTAGAAGGGGAAAATACTTTTGGCTCGAAAGAGAAATCCAAGCTTTTTGAAGCCGCCGTGGCTATAGATACAATGTGCTTATGCCAGTTAAGGTTACTTTCAAATGTGACGCCCACAAGATTAAAGGTGTCTCTTGCTCTGTAAAACTTGGTCGCTCATAAGTAGAGGATGAGTATTTGATGACTCTTTTCAGCGACAAGGAACATGATTGTGTTTTTGATGCATTAAAATGGACGAGATTTTTAGCGCCCCAATCCAATATTAAATTAAGATCCGCGAAAGAGATATCTGCATCGCCCTGCGTGTTAGTTACTTTCCAAGTCGGGTTTATGGGATGGGGTTTGGGAACCTGAAAACTGGAGTGAAGGGTACGTTTCTCAATTAGTAGTTAAACAGTTGCAGCAGTAAATTTTCAAACTGGCAAACAGTTAATATTCGGATGATTTCAAAAATTATCTAGTTTAGTTCTGGGAAAATAGCTTCAGCTTTGTATGAATGTATGAAAAGCATACGTCGTTTTAAGGAATGATATTGCCAAAAACTAATTAATTTAAAAGCTTTCTATCTCGAAATATTTAATGCAGTACTTTTAAAGATATTGGAACGAGTTTATTTATTTGATTACATTATTTTAATAAGCTCATTTGGTGAAATTTAAAAAAATATATAATTAAAATATTTTAATCGTCTGCTATGGATACTTATAATATGTAATAAAATCAGTAGGGTATATTAAAATGGTTACCTTATATTCATCTAGTATTCTTGGTGGGATTCTCGAAAACTACTTACTTTGAATGTAAAAAAATCAAATGGGGTCAAATTCACTGATCTTGGTGGCCAGTAAATGGGTTGCTTTATAACTTTTTTGGGAAATGCTTTTACCACTACTATTGGCATAATCGATTTTGATATTTCTTTTATGCTCTACATCCATCCAAAACCGTTTTGGACCGGCTAAGAGTGTCAAAAGTGTGAAAAATACAAAATATTGACATTAAAACAATACTTTTTGACGTCGTTTCGGGCGGTTTTAGACTAGAAAGAAATACAGCAAATGATCCTTCTATCACAAACTAACACAAAATGTGGCAAAAAATTATGTTTTCAGAAAATCAAAATTTGACGTGTGCGCGTCCAATCGTTTTTCCCTATATGATCTGGAGTATCCAAAATTAGGTCTGTTTCGTTTTCAAACACCTGTATAAGCCGCAACATTGTTTTGGCATATAAAATATTTATATTTAAAAGCTTTATATAGTCGTATTAAACATTAAATACAGACTGCTTTGCTTCAATAAAAAAATGTTCAATTTTGTAAAAAAATCCTTGCAAAATTTTTACGCTATTCAGGAACATTCGCCCGAATTTTCCTAAAACAAATTTGGTGCTCTATGCGAAGTTAGAGGTCTTTTCCCAAGGCTAAACTAAATAACTTTTGAAATCCCTTAAGATTAACTGTTTCTCTGTGCAGAAAATTTATTGCTTTAACTATCTAGTATATAATTACGTCTAAAAAGTGCCAGAAAATATAGTTGTAATTTTTTTATCTAAATTTAACAAATACAAGTTTTAATATTTTTGGTCTAGTAGAGACAAATACAA
>JACEGR010003511.1:0-103569 GCA_014170235.1 Listronotus bonariensis | reverse complement strand
ATTTTTTAAATATTCACCGGCCACTTTATTTAAATTTAAAAATGTAAAGTAAGAATGTTCTATATTCTATGTACCGGGTGTCAAGTTATAAATTTACACCCTCCTTAACTTGTTTATTTTTTATCGTACAAAAAATAATTATATTTTTTTGCTGGTTTAATTCTGTGGTTTTTAAATCAATAATTAGATTTTTATTATCTCTTAAAATATACAGGGTAGGGTAAAAAGTATGATTTTTCTATATGGAACACCCTGTATATTATATTATTAATAATAAGATCTTTTAAAGAGCTTCTAAAAATACTACATTTGATATACCTATCTTAATCAGTTTTCGGAAATATGGTCATTTATAAATCTAAAGAATAAGTGTAAATTTCAATCATGTAGGTTATATGGCAATAATTGCCCAATAATTTTATTATGGACTATATTTCCTCAAACCATTAAAGATAGAATCCCTAAAATGTGTGTTTTTTTTGTAATGCTCTTTAAACTATCTTTTAAATGGTGATTCAATATACAGGGTGCTTCTTTTTAAATCATACTTTTGTCGTACCCTGTATATCTTAAGAGAAAAAAAGAATTCTGATGAAAGATACAAAGACTACAGAGTCATCCTAATAAAATGATGGTTAGAAGAATGTAAGTTCTGTAATGGAATTAAAAATTTTACTTCAGATTTCCATGACCATATTACGAAAAATAATTGAAATAGGTCGCATGGTCCAAAACCAATGAATACCAAATTTTACTCCGATTGGTAATATAAAGGGTTAGTTATAATTAAAAATATGAAAAATGACCAAGAGTAAAGTACCTTTTATTTTGAAAAATAGGACAAAATTGTATAAGTTAAATGTTGGTATAAAATAAAATTTTATGTTAACATTTAAAGTTAAAGAATTAAAGAAAAAAATTGTCAATTTTTTACCTTACGCATTAACAGTTTTTTAAATACTTGGCGTAAAGCCACGAGTTTGAAAAAATATTTAATTTTCTTTTAAATTTTGTTTCTTCGTGCCCATTATTAAAGTTGTAATGCGTAATGTAAAAAATTGACAATTACGTTTTTTTACACTCGTGCATTAACTTCAAATTTTGACATAAAATTTAATTTTCAACAACATTTACTTATAAAATTTTCTCCTGTTTTTAAAAATAAAAGTCGTTAGCTTCTGGTCATTTTTAAAATTTTTAGTTATATCTCGCCCTGTATAATAATAAATTAAAGTAAAATTTTGTATTTATTAGTTTTGGACCATGCGACAACTCCCATAATTTTGTTTTGAAATCCAAAGGTTTTTGGCCCATTTGTCTTTTTGTAATACATATCCTTGGACACACTGTATAGGGTGTTTCATTTAAAAATATAATACTTTTTGTCGTACCATGTATATCTCAAAAGATAATTAAAATCTGATTAATAATTCGAAAACTACAGAATTAACCCAACAAACATATATTTTTAATTACTTTTTACAATAAAAATAAAATAAAGGGGGTGTAATGTCCATAAATTAATGTGTTTTCGAGAAAAACCAAATTTTTGTTTAGTGGGATGCATAAAATAAGAAGGAGCCTACATACTGGGTTAGTAAAAAGTACTGCAACTCTTAAATATCTTAAAAACCGCTAAAGCTACATTAACCAAATTTGGTATCTAAAAGGTATCGGGTATGAAGAATTTATTAGTAATATCGGCACCGTTGTCAGTTTTGTGCTACATGTATGTTTATTGTTTGTTTAAATGGATTGCCATATTTATTTTTATTGCATTAGATTGCGCAAGTCAAATTTAATAAGCCTAACAATTTTCCAAATTTCATGTTTACTTGTACTAAGATATGACAACACCACATTTTAGGTAAAAAGTTGAGATGCACTCAAATATCTTTAAAACCGCTTAAGCTGCATTTACAAATTTCGGTACTTGAAGGTTTATGGCCAAGGAGAATTGAGCAGTAATACTGTTATGGTTGCCAGATTTTTCAGTTTTGCGCTACATGTAATATTTTTGGTATTTTAAATAAAATGCCCAATTTAATTTAATTTTAATAAAAAGAGTAGGCCAACTTTAGTAAAATTCCAAATTTTCAAAATTTAATCTTCACCAGTTATCGGAATATGATTTATTTTAATTTTCAACATTGCTGATCTCACTGATCAATTAGGTATGCCAACAAACTTTTGTATACCAAATTTTGTAAGCCCAACTTTAGCGGATTTAAAGATATTTAGAATTTAAATTACTTGTTGCTGAAAGTGTAGTGTATCATATCTCGGCTACTAATAGAGACCGAATTTAAAAAATTTAGAAACTTACTTAATTTAATCCGTCCAATTCAATGCAATAAAAAAGAATAGGGCATTTCTTTAAAAAAACAAAAAAAAAAAACATGTGTAGCACAAAACTGAGAAATCTGAAAACACTGCCGATATCACAATTTAATTCTACATATCCAAAACACCTTATATACCAAATTTGGTAAATGTAGTTTAACGGTTTTAAAAATGCGCTACTTTTTACCAACCCAGTATGTTGAACCGACAAACATAATAATTAAGGCTATTTGAAAATTATATTTTCTTTTTTTTTTTTAATACTATTGTGTAAGGGTCAATCCACCCCTGGCGACGTAATGAATGCAAATGTTTTACAAGAACACCATTTTAGGGAGTCCCTACTAATATTTATCATATTAAAAATATATTTTATTATATCCAGTAATATAAAAAGGTATCCAAGAATAATCAACTTCTAGTGGAGTCTCTTAAGGGCCAATATATCTGTAAAGAGGGGCTTTAGGAAAAAAATTATTGGAACTTCTTACATTATTTTCATCTTTTCTTTATGAATTCGGGAGATTGCCCACATATTCTTGGACATCTTCTATAAAAAGATATCAAGCAACAACGTCTTGTTTGATTATTTCATAAAACAACATCAAACAAATTGGTATAATAATAGAATGTTTACTTGTAATTAGATTTTAGATAAACTTCTATAAAACACATTAAATTTTACTTTTGAAAGATATATTAATATTTTTTTAGTTCATTTTTTGCTACATTAGGAGAACGTGGATCCGATAAAATTAAAATTTAATATTATTATACAAAGCTTTCAAATTGGGTTTAGGAAAAAGCAACTTTATATGCAATCTTGCTTATTTTTATCCCATACTTTTTGCTTATCCCAAAAAAGAATAGTTTATTAATATTCTGTGATATCTTTATATTTTTTTACAACAATGGGTTTACAGAGTCTACCTTTCCTAGTATGGACGATGTATTTTTTAGTTTATTTACAGCAAAAGAAAATAATCACTTTTGTTTTTTAGCAATCCGGATTTTTAAGTTCATTACCCCATTTAGCAAGATTAATAATGGGCTTTTTATATGGAATTATTGCGGACTGGTTGAAGAAAAAAAGTTTCGGAGGATTATAATACTAAAATCATTTATTTTACTATGTAAGGCCACTTTATAAAACACAAATCATTTTAACGTATGATACATAGCTATTAGGAAACAATATTTTAGGCTTGAATAACAAAATACCAAAAAGTTAATAATATCTCAATTATACAGTGTCTAAAGTCAGAACCCTCCTTCTAACTTAACTGACTCGTATTTTTTGCGAAAATTTAAGCACTATACTATACCTACCGAGTTTTTTGAAAACTTTAACGCCCTGTATCTCGGAATTGAAGCAAGTTCGGACATATGTTTATAGGAACCTTTTTTTATAAAAATACATAAGAAAGCACCCCCTAAGTTTTGTACCGTAGTTAGGAAACACCCTGTATATCTGTATTTTATTTTCTTATCTTACTTTTTAGCTCACATTATACCTGGTATATTAATGGGATGCATGGGTTTAGTGGGATGCAATTCTACAGCAGCTCTGGTAATGCTGGTATTAAGTATGTCCATCAATGGTGCTGCAGTTGTCACAAATTTGTCAAATCCTACAGATTTGTCACCGAATTTCGCCGGAACCATATTTGGTATAATCAGTTTTACTGGTGGAACGTCTGGATTTATTGTCCCCTCTATTACTGGTGAAATAATAAAAAAATTCGGCGTAAGAAAAAAAAGTATTTATCAGCAACTTATAACAAGAAATCAACAAATGAATGGCTCTCCGCACATGAGTCGGTAAAACAGTGACGAGAAAGTGATTTTTACATGCATCGACAGCACGTGGGTATCCGCGTCCTTTAGTAAACAAATGCAATACAGACCCGTTTTGTATTTTGTTTACAGTGTGTGATTCATATTGTGATTGTGTCTGGTTTTTACACCGAAAAGTTAATGTTACGTGAAGAAATGTTTGTACCAAAACTGGATTTGTTAAATATTAGATTTGTGAACGAAGTTGAAAAACGTCCTGTATAGTGAGAATTTTTTAACAGCGCAAATTCGGTGCCCTTTAAAAATAATAATTAAAAAAACATGAAAAAAGGCGGCCTGCAAACAGACTATTTTATAAAAAGACGCCGATATTCATTACAGCGTCAGCATCGTGCTGATAGACACCTGCATCAAAGTTTACGGCATATAATATATTTATATTCCGCAAAGGTGGCCGCAAAGACAAGCCTGCCGATTTAATGGCTTAAAACCTTTTTGTAATTTTTTTCTTTTTACAAAGCACCAAATTTACATTTTAAAAATGTTCGTTCTATACTTTATAATTATACTTTAAAAGAATATTTGCGAAAAGATTACACAGGAAGAGCTTGGAATGAAATGGCAGAACAAGTCAACCTGTCAGGTAAGAAAATATTTTACTTTTTGTCTGTAAAATAATGTTTGGTAGGATTCAGGCTTTTGAAAACTTGTCTTAGAGAGCTCTATCATGGCACTTTTGTCCCGGTGGGATAATCCGAAGGGGTAGTTTTTGCCCCGTCCCGGTCGATTTCGGGGAACATCGACGCTCTCCGATCGACATATGATTTAATTGGCTAAGAATATAGTAAAAATTGAGCATTAAACGTAAGCTCGTCTCTGTACGGTTGTCGCCACTTTAAACATATGCGTACATACTGTGGAAAGCTTGTCGAATCTCGGTCTCATCGCTGTTTCACGGACCCATGTGCAGAGTGCCTTAATGTTACTCATACTTAATTTAGTTACCTTAATTTTAAACCCTTACAAACTTTAACCTTAATAGATAAGTAATCGTTTCACATGTTTTGCATACTGCCAAATATTTAATATTTCTGCTTTTATCCCTTAGCATAAAAATTTGATCCTTTATTATAAAAGTTTAAGGTTTACAGCAAAAGCTTTCTCAACAAAATGTCACTCTGTCACTTAAGTAATACCTCGCTTAACGAATGTATTCATCTTTATCTGCCAATTTTGTTTTAAAATTGGAGATATTCTTTAATGTCGACTACACAGTGTGGCATACGACATTAATATAATGTCGCTTTATTAACATGATTTTGTCGCATGCAACACTATATAAAATGATAGTGAAGAAGTCCCAGAGGAAATTTTTCTAAAGTGTAATTATCGCTTTTTTAAACAAATGAAAAAAGAATAAAGAATTATTCTACAGACTATTTTAGGTTGGTGTTTTACATTTGCAAAATATCATAGCAGCCTCCTCTTTTTACTCATTATTTTCCTCAATGGAAAACAGACCAATCGGAAACCACCATTTTTCGGATAAATTTTGTTTAGATAAGTGATTAAACCCCATGTGCTGTTTAACCGCGAATAAATTTCTGTCATCCAAACTAGTTGTCATAATTGAAAGAAAATGTAAAACTTTATTATGAGTAAAATTTTGTATTGTTGACTTCAATGTAAGTTTTTCTGGAAATAATCTAGCCGTATACCACTCGACCTACAAATTTAAATTGATTAAACTACCCAAATATTTTTTGTAAGATTGGTTTAGCAAGTAGTTTCATGGACAATAATTCTAAAAAAACCTCGACCGCTTAGTGTTTTCATGTTTTTGGTTTTAAAATAAAACCCTAGACCGCTGCGCGGTCTGGTGTTTTTATTAAATTATCGTACATTAACTATTTTCCAAGAAAAATCTTACTCAAAATATTGTTGGGTAGTTTAATCGATTTAATTTATAGGTCTTGTAAAATAATATATGATTATTTTCCTTATTATGAAATAGACCAATAGGACACTACCATTTTTAAATAAATTTTGTTTAAATAGTAAATTAAACCACATGTACTGTTTATAAAGCAAGGCGAGCACTGAAATAGTAGGCAAGTGACGTGGCGGCCATGTTATGATCAATGTCAAAAGCAATATTTAAAAGCTACGTTAATAAATACATAAGCGCGCATTAAATTAAATTGGCGGTGAAATGATGTTAGGGAAGTATATGGAGTAGGTAGGGCACCACTTGTCTTCAAAATGTTTAATTTTTGAGGACTTTAAGGACTTTATTCGCCACTCTTTCACCACTTCTCTTGCCACTTCAGTGCGCACCTCGCCTAACAGCGATTAAATTTCTGTCATCCAAACTGGTTGTTAAAATTAATAGAAAATGTTGTAAATTATATTATTAATAAAATTCTGTGTTTTGGCGTTAATGTAAGTTTTTCAGAAAATAGTCTAGCCGTATATTACTTGACCTTCAAATTCAAATCAAATAAACTACCCAAATATTTTCTGCAAGATTGGCTTGGCAAATAGTTTTATAAACAATTAATAAAAAACCTCTACCGCTTCGCGGTTCCGAATTTTGATTTTAAAATAAAAACTCTCGACCGTTGCGCGGTCTCGTACTTTTATTAAATTATTGTTAATTCAACTATTTTCCAAAAAAAAAAAACTTGCTTAGGATGTGTTGGGTAGTTTAATCGATTAAATTTATAGGTCTTGTGATTATAATATATGACAAAACTAATACCTTCTCCTAATGCTGATAAAATCAAAATGATAGTATTTCACCGATAAAATGTAGTTATGTTAAAGCAAAAATTGGTAAAAAACTATTGTTGATTAATATGCAAATAAGAGGTTAAATACTGGCTAATAAATCTCGTAAAAAGTCTTGTTAAATATCATTATAAAAAAATGGGCAAAATATTTTCCTTATCTTATTCCACTATGTTGGTTTTTGGTAATTCGATTCTTGACATTTTTTCAAAATTACTCGCCTCTCGGCTCGTGGTTTTATCGTAAATGTCATTCTCCACGTTGCTAAGCAACAAACTTTTATACTTGTGAACACCCTGTATGAGGTGGCATGTAAATTTTTTATTATGTATTTAATTATTTTGTTATTAAAAAACATATCTTGAAGTAAGAATTCGAACCTGCATGGTAAATTTCTAGGTCACAAAATAAACGGACAAGGTCGTGTATGTGTTGATACATCAAATAACTGAGTTCAACTTTGTATATAAACACAATATTACCCAAGAAAGGGAATACGAAAATATTAGAAAGACTTTAGAAATAATCATTAGTTACTAAAAGTAAAGTTAAGTAAAAAGTTAAACGTTAAACTTTAAGTTAAGCACGTACGGGCTCCCCCTGGTTTGGGGGATGCCCGTACTAAATTAAGTTAGTTAAATAGTTTCTGTTGTCGATTTGTAACGGCCGTATTTACCAAACTCTGACAAATATTTATCAGACTGATAGCCTGCTTACAAAACAGTCACTAGCTAATTACCTAAAAAGCAGTATATCACTTTGATAAATATTTGTCAGAGCATGGTAAATACGGCCGTAAGAATGCCAAAAAATGTTTTATGGTCTACTGGTTCAGAAGAAATAGTTCCATATGTTATATCAGTCCCAGTGACGTAAAGTGGCTTCGTATTCAAAACCCACGTCACCATATTTTTAAGTTTTGTTAAAATTCTTTTTACATTTTAACACTTTTTCTTATAGGTTATTTAGAGTTAAATCCCAAATTTGAGAAATATTGTTTTTGTAAAAAAAGGAAATTCGGGCTAGTTTTGATAACCCTACAATTTTTCTATTTTTAAATATTTACTAGCTAGGACTAAATCACCACCAGTTGATTGCCTAAACAGGCAATTAGCTAGTGGCCCAAACTTGTAAAAAATTGATTATAATATACATTTTGATTATACAGGATGTCAAGCAAATCTTTGAAAAATAAAATCTTCAAAACTTTCTTATTTTGAAATTGTCAAATATGTAGATTAGATTTAAGCAAAGACAATTATAGTTTAGTAAAATTATAATTGTCTTTGGTTTAAGTTACCCACAAGTCATATTTTTGAAAACAGTGACTTATTTAATTAGAATAATTAATTAAGGTAATAATTATCTAAATTTTAGAATAATATAAAGGCCTGGTCTATGGTTTTTGCTTTGGGAGGAATAATTTACTGTGGATGTGGCATCTTTTTATAATATTTGGTAAAAGTGATACGCAACCATGGAATGAGAAATCGGAAGATAATGCAGAAACAGGTGATGCAGGAAAAAGTGCTGTAAATACATAAATTATATTTTAAGGAATTTATGTGACATTAGATCAATAAAAAAATAATTTGGTACTTATAATAGAAGTAATTTCTTATCTAATTTAAGCATTTAGTTATTACTCTATTTTTGTTAACAATAAACCCTAAAGTGGAAACCTATAAAAAAACACCATAGCTTTGTAATATAAGATAGTATAAGCTCATCAAGATAATGCCCAAGGCGAAACTATATATAACCTATTAAACTAAGTAAGCTACAAACTATAAATAGTAGAGTTTATGTAAAGTTAAATAGGACAACACAAAAATTTGAGTATTATCAATTAACCACTTCACGCATTGAAATAAATGGCCTATATCATAGTTCCCGTAGAAACTCCCACCTGGACTTAACGGTTTGTCAATCAAACTTGAAGGCAAAGAAAACATCTTTTAAGCGAGTAATATCCCTAGAACCATGGGATATACATTTATCGCTGACTTTGCAACTATACCTTATATATTCAGTTGATTGCAAAGTCAACGTAACATTATTTACGTGTCAAAAGCTCTGTTGCTGTTCGGAATAATTGTTCATTTTAGTTATTAGATATTTTTATGTACGTAGTTTAGTCCTTTTAGTAAAATAAATTGTTTTTTAAAAGAAGCTTCGCTGATCTCGTTATTTAACTAGCGTATTAGATATTTTAACTAAAAGGATTTATTAGGTAGAGTTTTGAAAAAATACTTTTATAAGAATTCATGCATGCAACTAATCGACATTGTGGTCACATGTTTGATGAGTCTAGAATCAACAGGCAGCAATCTCCATTTTTGAAAAGATTTAGTTAATAACTAATTTGGTAGGTATTTGTACCGTTTAGAATAAACATAATAAATGAAATACTTTAAAATTCTAAAAAAAAATAAAAGCAAAGTTAGGAGTGCTAATTCTCTACAGGAAATCGAATAGAAGACGGAAGAGGAGGTCCAATTGGCCAGTCTTTCCTGCATGAAAGAAGCCTAAGTGGCACAGGAGAGTCTCCGAGGAGCCACTTATCCAAAAATGGCGTCATTCCGCTGATAAGGCCACCCAGCAACAGGACATCGCTAGAATGGAGGAGGATCTTCATGGATCATAAGGGAATCACAAGACAGGTGGTAAACATCAGGACAGTCGTCAGGCGAAAAAATTTATAAAGGCATACTCGCTGAAATTCACAAGAGACCTTCTGAATTACAACCGGAAGGCAGTATGAATTATAGTGGGTCAACTGACAGGTCATTGCAGACTGAATAAACACCTGGATACAATAGGCCTGGCAGAAGAAAACCTATGCAGGTTCTGCCAGGAAGAAGAAGAAACCGCAGAACACATATGGTGCTACTGGGAAGCCCTTTGTCGTCTGCGGTTTGCAAGTCTGGGTAAGGAAAAACATAAAGCAGCGACATTTACCAAGGAGCCAGTTTTAAGCTAGTGGAGTCTGATTAAAAAGACTGGCTTGGACAGTGTGCTCTAACATAGGGATGGAGGATACACAATAAACCTGGGCAGGTTGCAGTCTTAGAGGACTACAATCCACCTTCAAGCTAATCTAATCTAATCTAATCTAAAGTTAGGACTTATTTTCGAACCCCGCCATCCTGTCCTACCAGTCGCATCGCGCATAATGAGTGCATGCGATTTATGAAGTGATTATTATTTTACGTCTTTACAAGGTCTTTGTTAAGGTTTAAAAAGTTTAGGAATTGAACGTATTAACCAATCCTTTTTAGTACATCGATCTTTTAAAATAATATGAATCAGTTTTTCACTTACACACAATCTAAAATCCACAACATCCTGGAGTTTTTTGTTTGTGCAATTAAAAATATTATATGTAACACGTTTTTAAAAATAATCAATTATCAAACGTAATTTAAATTTAAATACAGCAATATGCGTTTCTAAAAAAGCAAAAACTTTAGTCGACGTGTCCTGTAATTAATCTGCCCGGTGCTCCTTTAAGCAACTTTAAATTAAAAGATGTCAAAACCTTGCTAGAAAAACATTTTGAGGAGAACTGGGGAGAGTTGGAAAAGCTATCATTTTTCATTAAAGTTATGGAAAATTTGACCCACAACGGAAATGAAGGTGATGGTAAAGATGAGAGCTACAAATTGGCAATGTGGCAATGGCAATCTCCAAAACTAAGCATCAAAAGCAGAAATCTTCAAACTTTAAACTACATTAAAAAACTGTAAGGATTTCGTTTTAGAATCATTTGACAATATTTTTTGTTTATTTATTGTATTATAAAAAAATATTAGCACGTTCATAAATTCATTTATTTTACACAAACATCTTTTTGTTAATATCCAAAATTAAAAAAATAAGTTTGCTGCGTTTGATTTTAGACCCTAATTTATTAATCCAAATTTGATATTATAATTGTATGGGAATAAGGTCCTGATTTCTAGAGAAAGTGTGAGCCCTAAGTGTACGTAAAGAGTTATTTAGGGTTAGTAGGTAAACAACAAAATAACCAAAAATGAAACCAAATTTATTGTAATATTTTATTTAACGAATTCTTATAATTCACATTAAATGTAAAAGTATATTGTGATCTTTACTTAATTTAAATAAAGTTCTCGAAAATAAAAAACAACAATTTACCCTATAATAAATTTGTTATAACTGCCCTATTATTTTTTTATTAAGTATAAGCTTTAAATTTGGTTTTTGCTCTCTCTCAACTAACTTTATATAAACTTTACTTTAGGATCTTAAAAAATATTTTACAATTTTGACTCTGTCAGCCAATTAAAGGCCTGTGGTTTTCTATCAGCAGTTGGATTGATAATAACGTTGATAATTGTGGGGCTATTCTGAATTTGTAAGGCTTCATTAACAGCTTGCTTAAGTTCTGAAATAGTTTTGACAAAAAATCCAGTCTTTCCGAACAACGCCATCATGTTGTCATAGCGAGTGCAACTAGATAAACATCCAGGTGGTGTACTAAAAACAAATCATTAAAAAATTCTTAAAGATTTAATTTTTAATATTGTACTAGACACCGCCAGCAGCGGCTGGTGATGGCCAATTTGGTAGATCAACCAGCACCATACGTAAAAACTAATGTTTAAAATTTAATTACGTCTCTTATATAAGTAATTGATTCATTTTTAGTAATATGTTAAATGGTAAAAAAATACCGGGTTAAAGTGATTTTGTAGACTGTAATAATCAAGAATTAAAAAATATATATTAGTTTAATTAACAATGGTGCGGGTTGACCCACCAAATTGGCCGGACACCGCCATCCTAACTTTTTAAACTAACTTATCACACTATCTTAAACAGCACGTTATATTTGATTATGCAGGGTGTCTCTAAAAGGTTTAAACAAAATGTTACCTCACATATTTTTGGGCCAAAACACAACGATCTAACCGAATTTACCTTAGTTGAATAGTTGATCGTTTGCAAAGTACAGGGTGCTAAAGTTTTCATTTTATTTTAGTTATTTTTAAATATCTCTTTTTTTTATTGGAAATGTTGGAATCTCAATCTGGTCATGTTTTTGTTGTAATATGTATAGGAAGCCACCTGCGGTCCTTTGCTTATGCTCAAACTGCCAGAACTTTTTGTGCCTATGTGCCAAAAAAATCTTTTGTATTTCTTTACGCTTTATCTACGCCGGATTGAACTAAAAGGTATGTACGTAATGCTTGGACACATTTCTTGCCCTAAAATACAACAGTTTAATGCAATTTACCTTTGTTAAAAAGTGGATACTTTGCGAGATAGAGGGTTTTAAAGTAAAAAAATAAATATTTAATTGAAACCCTCCTCGACAGTCAGCTTTTTGACGAAGATAAATTTTATATGATCATGGTATTTTGGCCCAAAGAATTATGGTAGAATAATAATTTTTGTAAGGAAAAATATGGTAAATCTTAAATATTTTTAAAATGGTTGATCCTGGTGATATTTAATAGGTATATCTTTTTTCTGCAATAAACATGAGAAACTAATTTTGTTTTAAAGTTAATTAATTAATTCACAAATTCTTAAGTACTTAGAAAAACACAAAATTTTGCATGACAGGCAGTATGGATTTCGCCACAAAAGATCTACAGCAGATCTTCTTTCCTTCGTATGACACTGTTGGAATAAGTCTCTTGAGTTTCTAGGTGAGTCCCAGATCGTTGCTCTTGATATATCCAAAGCTTTTGACCAGGTCTGGCATGCCGCACTTCTTAATAAACTTCCCTTCTATGGTCTTTCAACTAAACTCTGTACTTGGCTCTCTAGTTATCTATCTGATCGACGTATATCAGTTATTGTGGACGGCCATTCTTCAAGCTATCAGCAAGTAAATGCTGGAGTCCCTTAGGGCTCAGTTCTGGCACCAACATTGTTTCTTCTTCATATCAACGACCTTCTCTCGTCCACAACTAATTCCATTCATAGTTTCGCCAACGATAGTACCCTTCACTCCAGTTTTCAGATTCCTAAACCCATCACTAAACCTGACTTCGAAAATAAACGTTGAGCGATGCAGATATCTCTTTCGCAGGATCTTCATTTAATATTGGATTGGGGCGCCAAAAATCTCGTCCATTTTAATGCATCCAAAACACAGTCATGTTCCTTGTCGCGAAAAGAGTCAGCAAATACTCATCCTCTACTTATGAGCTGCCAAGTTTTACAGAGCAAAGACACCTTCAACCTCGTGGGCGTCACATTTGAAAGTAACCTTAACTGACATAAACACATTGTATCTATAGCCACGGCAGCTTCAAAAAGCTTGGATTTCTCTTTCGAGCCAAAAGTATTTTTCCGCTTCTAATTTATACCTTTATATGTGTCCCAAATCCGACCTTATTTGGAATATTGTTCTCATATCTGGGGCATGGCGTCCCCAACAACCCTGAGTATTCTTGATTCTATTCAAAGAAGAGCTATTCGTCTCATTAATGATCCTTCACTTACAGAAAGGCTTCCCTCTCTTGCCCATCGTCGGGCTGTGGGAGATTTATCGCTTTTTTATAGGTACTTCCATGGCTTCTGCTCTGAAGAATTGTCCAGTATAGTTCCTCCATTCACGGTTTCCAACAGAGAAACTCGTGGTTCCGCGCGTATGCATCCCTATACGGTCCAACTGGACAGGCCCCGAACTTCTCACTTTGTTCGTTCTTTTATCCCTAAAGTTTCTAGATTGTGAAACCTGTTGCCCACGGAGGTCTTTCCTTCCCCCAAATCTTCAAGTATTTAAGTCCCGGGTCAACAAACTCCCTCTTACCTCGTTTAAGACACCCACGGTACGTTAGTATTTAGGCTTTAAGCTTTCGTGGTTTGTCCAAAAAAAAAAGCCATAATATGCCGAGTCAAAGAAAAGTTATAAAATTTTAACATAAACAGTTTTCGATTCCCCAACTTGAAAAACTCCCTAAACCTAAATTTTGTACAAACATTTTTAATATTAAAATAATAATAATAATAATAATAATAATAAAACTAACTAAAATAAAATTAAAGTTTTAACAACCCGTATCTCTCAAACCATAAACTTTTTGACTGAGGTAAATTGCATTAAATGGTTTTATTTTGGCCCAAGGAATTTGTAGTAGGATTTTGTACAAACCTTTAAGAGACACCCTGTAGATGCAAGATAAGGTTAATCCAAATCAAGATGGCAATAGGTACTAGAAATATTGTTTAGTACTAAGTCACTTACACTTTGGTAACTTCTCCGCTTTCCTGTATATCCTTGAAGACTTCGGGTTCCATACCGGTATATATTCCAGAGTTATTGACTACTACAATTATAATGGGTAATTTATATCTAACCATTGTTTCAATTTCCATTCCAGAAAATCCAAAAGCAGAATCGCCTTCCACGCAAATAACTCTCTTTTCCGGCTCATAATGTCTGCAGTAAAGTGCTGCGGCTATGGCAAAGCCGGGCCCAACCTTAAAAATACTAATGCTTAAAGAAACTAAAAAACATTATAAAAAAAGTTATTAAAATTGTTAAAGCATTCGAAACTTGCTAACGTTTGGATTTGAGTACTAATTTATTCCTTGAAGGTGGTTCCCCGTAGTAATAATATAATTTTTAAGATAAGAAGGGGAATCTTGAAATAGCTGCCTTTAGGATGTTTAAATTGTACGGCTTATTTATAAAATAGTCCATTTCTAAACAACTAAAAGGCGGTTTTTAGTTTGTCGCCATTTAACAATAATATACATCGTTAAACTGTTTACTTGATCTATAACTCTTTTAGGTTAAAACAATAATAACTAGTAAGTTCTGGTTAGTAGTTTGTTTGAGCCACCACTATATTTTTCTTTATCTTTTTATAGAATATGACATTCGAAATCAAATGATATGTAACTTGTATTTTTTGATACCTCTTTTTAACACATTTAGTCAGAGTGTCATGACGTTAAAACACTTATATTAAGTTACCACAAATTTAATATGTTTTTGGCTTTTTGATACTTTGCTAAAAGAAGGATATTACTAATTTCAATTTATACACTTTGTATATTTGATCCAAATTTGGAATATTGTTCTCATATTTGGAGCATGGCCTTTCTCATACCCCCTTATCATAGGTGTGCAATTTTAAATATCAGAACTAACCAGGTCCATAACATTTTATTACTTTATACTTATTTACTGATGCGTAAAAAAATATGTATCTCTTACCCCCATGGTTCCAAATGTTCCAGCATCCAGCCTATGTCTAGGTAACTTGTTAAGCAACATAGTTCTTCCTATGTCCATAGTATTTGCTCCTTCACTAACTATGATGCAATTATCCGGAATGTTTTCGTATAAGTTTTTAAAAACTGCATAGTAATTGAGAGGTACTTCGATATCATTTGCCATAGCCTAAACAATAATTAAGACTTAAAAAAATCTGTTTTGTGATAACAAGCGACAAAAAAACTACAAAACAGAATACGCAACGTGTAATTTATTGTAAGGTTTAACTAAATGACAAGCCAAATAAAAAGTAAACTATGGATTTACCTCCACAGATTTTCGGTTATCCTCACACTTTCTTTTTAATGTACTCCACCATTCGTCCTTCCCGGAAAATACAAACTTTTTTTGCTTTATTTCTTTTACTATATCAGATACAGCTGTTTTAATATCACTTTGTATAGCTACTGTTGCTTTAACACTGTTGTGGAGTTCTTCAGCCGAAATGTCTATTTGGATAACTTTTACATCTGGTGAAAACCTAAATAAAATTTAAGAATAAAAAGCTGATTAAACTTTATTGCTGCTACTTAAACACATAGGTAAACCGGCGTCCCATGTGCAGAAAGGCGGAACGGAACTGTCAAATTTCTTGAATATAACTGGCTTATTTGAATTTTACAAAGATCAGGTGTCTAAATAAACCAATCAAATTTAGGGAATTTAAGAGTTCTGTTCTGATTTTACGCATATGAGATGCATGGTTACGCACTTCGTACGACGTTTGATAATATGGTTGTACTACGAAACAGCTGTCACGGCCAAACATGTAATTTAAGTGACTCTAAACAAATTATATATTTTCTTTTATTTTATAATTATTTATTTTTACCTGTTTGGTCGTCCAAAATGTAAAATCCAGTTTAGTCTTGCACCAAGCAGAAGAATAACGTCGGCTTTTTGCAAAGCAAGAGATCTGGCAGGTTGGATACATTTATCAGAGGTATCTGATACAACCCCTTTTCCCATTGGTGTAGCTAAGAATGGTAAGTTCGTAAATTGGATAAGTTCATTGACCTAAAAAACAATAAGAAAATAAAATTAAAAATGTCTAAAAATAGAAGTACCAAGTCAAAAATAAATTCACCTCCTTTTCAGCTCTTGAATAAGCTGCACCTTTACCAACAATAACTAAAGGTCTTTTAGCTTGCAATAGTACTTGAACAGCTTCTTGAATTTTTCTTGGATCGGGGAAAATGGTAGGAATTTCAGTTGGGCCATACTGAGGTGAAATAGTACTAGAATCTACTTTCCCTGACAATATATTTGCTGGAAAATCTAAGTAAGCGGCACCTGGTCTTCCATTCTTAGCTAACCTTACAGCTTTTTCTACATGAAGTGGTATAAGAGATATACTGGGTGGTCGTGCTGAGTATTTACAATACGGACGAGCTAACTCAACCTGCCAAATAAAGAATTTAATTTGAAATATATCTTTTGGGAATACCAGCACATAATTATTAAAATTTAATATTTTTTTACATATTTTAAAACAAAGGTTTTTTAAAAATATATTTAAAACATTGTTTTAATACTATGTACCTGATTGCATTCCTGAAATCCACCAATACCTTCATGATCTTGCGGTGCAGAGCCTCCAATAACTAATAAAGGCCAACAATTTATTTGGGCATTTGCCATACCTCCGAAAGTATGGAGGACACCTGGTCCTGAGACGCAAAGTACTGCTCCCGGATTACCTTTAGAATAAAATAAATATTTAAATATTTTACTTAACTTAATAAAATATGGGCGCATTCAGTAATAATAAAGACAATTGTAGTTTCATACAATTGTCTTTGGTAGTTTGGTAGCGTTAGTAAAAGTATCATTTTCTTTGGTAGTACTCATTCACTTTACTCCTGAATTTTACGTTAAAACTGTCAAAATAAAGTCATTCTATTGATTTAATTTGACTCTTTGGATAATCAGCGACAAAGCAGTTGAGAACGCCTAAATGGGCGCTATGTTATATTTGGAAAAGTAATGGGCGCATTGCTTTTCCTGTGAGTAACACTGGTGTCAAATTTGTTAAATTAGTCAAGTTATACTGTCGGTTTAACTTGACAATTTTGACACTTGAGATACCCAGCGGCAAAGCGGCGAATACCCTTTAGACCAGAGATGGCGAACCAATGACACACGACGTAAAAAAATATTATTTTTAATTTGGTAGGAAAAGATGTGTGGACTTTTTTCTTCTTAATTATACAGCGGCAAACAAAAGGGGACAAGTATGCAAGTTTTTACTAACTCAAAAGTATTTTATGGCACGCCTAAGACATCATTTTACATCCCTTTACAAAAATGGCACGTTGATACGTAAAGGTTCGCTATCCATGCTTTAGTCATTTCAGATAGAGTAAAATACATTTTCGATAGCTTCTGTTAAAAGTACTTGTTTTAAAAAAATTTATAACGGTTCCTTCATATAAATTCGTATTCCTGTTGGTCACTTCATAAATATTCATTTTTTTGTTGGTATTTTTTTTAAGGCAGTAAGGAGGCTTTGGAGCAGTCTTTTATGTTTTAAAATTTCCTTTTTCAAAGTGGAAATTTGCTTTGTAAGCAATGTCTTTTTGCCTTAAATTAATATATAAGCATATTTTTTAAAAAGCTTAAGACTGGATTTATCCAGTATAGGAGTTTGTTTGCCGATGTTATAAAACTTTTCTTTGACTAAATTATTTTGAAGTTAAAATATTTAAGACGTAATATTAAAGATATAAACTTAACATAATCTTTTCCATAATGTTTTACAGTTTACTGAACTAAATCCCCTACATAAACCAAAAGTACCTAAAGTTTAATTTAAAAATACTTTTTAGTCCTCTAGGAGTCAACTTTACTCATAGATTATAAGGTAGCAAGCTCATACATTCCTAAAGCTAAAGCAAATAAGGTATTTTTAAAAAAGATAGTGGGGGACCTCTCTTTTAATCCAATTATTTTAAAGCAGTCTAGGTGTACCTGCTAGATGACATGTTTATAAAAAAATATTTTTTTGAGATTATTAAGGTTTACCTGTTAAATATCCAATAGCTTGAGCTGCATAACAAGCTGCTTGTTCATTTCTCATGCCAATGTAATGAATATCGGCCATTTGCAATGCCATACTCAGTTCGATAACTGGATACCCAATAATTCCAAAGACAAATTCGATACCCTATAGAATATTAAAGCAACTTACTACTCAGTGTTTCAAAATGTAGTCACTTTTAAGAAATTTTAAATAAAATTTTAACAAATTTGTTTTTGTATATACAGTGTGTCTATTTAAATTCGAACCATATGGAACACATATTTATTATTAGTTTTACGAAGAAAGTTAGGTTTACTTAATAGTTTTGTATTGTCTAAAACATAAAATGCAATCATCCGATTTTTTAGTACTCATATAAGATTTCCTAAGAAAATATTATTTTTGTTTAAGAGAAAAATACCTTTATTTTTGATAATTTCGAAAACTTTTAAAAGAAATGTTTGAATTTACAAGAATAACACCGAAAATGCAAACTTATAAGCTAACAATGAAAAAACTAAAAAACAGAATAATTTTAATTTCAAATTCTTGCTTTTGAAGCTTTTTCAAATTTTGCCAATTTGGCTCGCTTGTTACATAAATATATTAAACTAGAATTGGCGTACCTATATCCTTTGAAAAGACTTAATTTTAAAGTTATAATATAAGGTTAAGTATTTTTTTAATGGAAACCCCTATACTTTTTATTACCATTGAAAAGGTCACTAAAAGAACTATATAAAAATACTATATTTGATATATCCACTTTTTCATAGTTTTGGAAATATAGCCATCACCAGGAGCACAATAATAAAATAGCGTTTTTTAAACAAGACACACCCATTAAAAAGAATTTTAATGATCTTCAAAAAATATTATCTTTAATATGTTTATAAAATATATATTATAAATATTTCTGAAAATTATTATATCTATTTTTTTGAATTTATTAAATTTAATTTAATTTAATTTAATTTTTATATCTACAATTAACTTTACGCACAAGTTTTTCATAATAGTCCAATTAAATAGAGCCTGAAATCACAATTTGGGGGAGTGAATAAATTTTTGACATAAGTTACTTTAAAGTGTCTACAAACAAAAAATATTAAAAAAATTTCAACCCCCGGAGAAGGGTTGAAAAAAATAAATAAAGTGTTTTCTTGCAATTACTTTAAAACGGTTGGAGCTACAAAAAAATTTTTTAACAAAAGTTGTAAGACTAAAAATAATAAATTAAAATGGTCTTTACCATTTTTTTCCCCAGATGACATTAGGGTTGCTAAAACTTAAGGGATGATAATTTCAATTAAAATAAATTATAACTGTTTAACAAATTCATGAATTTGCATTTAATTTTGACATAATTACCCTTAGAGAGTCTACAAACAAAGTGTAGAAGAGATTTTGTTTCAACCCCTCGGAGAAGGGTTAAAAAAATATAATGTGTTTTTTGTAATTATTTTAAAATGGTAAGAGTTAGAGAAATTTCTTTTAACAAAAGCTGTACAGCTAAAAATTCTACATTAAAATTGTCCTTATCATTTTTCTCCAGATGACATTAGGCTGGCTTAAACTTAAGGGATGATAATTTTAATGAAAAAAATTATAACTATTTAAAACCTTCATGTATTTGCATTTTTTTTTTTGACATAATTAACTTTAGAGTATAAGAAGAAGAGTATTTTGTTTCAACCCCTCTGGAAAGGGGTTGAAAAAGGGTAATAATTATGTTTTATTGGAATTATTTTAAAACGGTTGGAGATAGAAAAAAGTTCTTGGGGAAAGTTTTAGAGCTAAAAATTCTACATCGAAACATTTCTCATCAATTTTTCTTAGATGACATAAGGGTGGATAAAACTTAAGGGATGGTAATTTTAATGAAAAAAACATATAACTACATATTTAACAAATTCATGTATTTGCATTTGCATTTTTGTCATTATTACCTATAAAGTGTCTATAAACGAAGTATACAAGAGTTTTTGTTTTAACCCCCGAAGAGAGGTTGAAAAAGATAAGGTATTTTCTTGGAATTACTTTAAAACGGTTAACGTTAAAGAAAAATTCCTAACAAAAGTTTTAAAACTAAAAATTTTACATCGAAATGGTTTTCATCATTTTTACCCAGATGACATTAGGGTTGCTAAAACTTAAGGGATAATAATTTCAATTTAAAAAAATCATAACTATTTAACAACTTCATGTATTTGCATTTCTTTTTGACATAATTAACTTTAGAGTGTCCAAAAACGAAGTAAAGAAGATATTTTGTTTCCCCCTCTAGAAAGTGGCTAAAAAAGGTAATAACTGTGTTTTATTGGAATCATTTTAAAACGGTTGGAGATAGAAAAAAAAGTTCTTTACAAAAAATGTAGACCTAAAAATTCTACATTGAAATGGTCCCCATCATTTTTTCCTTTAATGACATAAGGGTGGATAAAACTTAAGGGATGATAATTTAATTAAAAAATTATAACTATTTAACAAATTCATGTATTTGCTTTTTTTACATAGTTAACTCTAAAGTGTCTATAAACGAAAAATAAAGTAGATTTTGTTTTAACCTCCCGGAGAGTGGTTGAAAAAAAATAAGTAAAGTGTATTTTTGGAATAACTTTAAAACGGTTGAAAGTTAGAGAAAAATAATTCTTTACCAAAGTTGTAAAACTAAAAAGTTACTTTTAAGTGTCTACAAACAAAAAATATTTTTAAAAAATTCAGCCTTTCGGAAAAGGATAAAAAAAGTGTTTTCTTGCAATTACTTTAAAACGGTTGGAGCTACAAAAAAATCTTAGCAAAAGTTGTAACACTAAAAATAATAAATCAAAATGGTCTTTATCATTTTTTTCCCAGATGACATTAGGGTTGCTAAAACTTAAGGGATGATAATTTCATTTAAAAAAAATCATAACTGTTTAACATATTCATGAACTTGCATTTATTTTTGACATAATTACCCTTGGAGTGTCTACAAACGAAGTGTAGAAGAGATTTTGTTTTAACCCCCGGAGAGGAGCTAAAAAAATTAATGTGTTTTTGGAATTATTTTAAAATGGTGAAAGTTAGAGAAAAAACTTTTTACAAAAGCTGTAGATGGTCATTATCATTTTTAACAACTTCATGTATTTGCATTTTTTCTTGACATAATTAACTTTAGAGTTTCCAAAAACGAATTAAAGAAGATATTTTGTTTCCACCCCTCTGGAAAGAGGCTAAAAAAGGTAATAATTGTGTTTAATTGGAATCATTTTAAAACGGTGGGAGATAGAGAAAAAAGTTCTGGTTAGTTCTGGTTCTACATTGAAATGGTCCTAATCATTTTTTCCTTAGATGACATAAGGGTGGATAAAACTTAAATGATGATAATTTTAATTAAAAAAATTATAACTATTTAACAAATTCATGTATTTGCATTTTTTGACATAGTTAACTCTAAAGTGTCTATAAACAAAAAATAAAGTTGATTTTGTTTTAACCCTCCGGAAAGTGGTTGAAAAAAATAAGTTAAGTGTTTTTTGGAATAACTTTAAAACGGTTGAAGTAAGAGAAAAAGAATTCTTTACAAAAGTTGTAAAACTAAAAAATTACATCGAAGTGGTTCTCATCATTTTTTTTGCAGATGACATTAGGGTTGCTAACACTTAAGGGATGATAATTTTGTTTAAAAGAAATTATAACTATGTAACAAATTCATTTATTTGCATTTCTTTTTGGCATAATTAACTTTAGAGTGTCTTAAAGCGAAGTGTAGTAGAAGATATTTTGTTTCAACCCCCTGGAAAGGGGTTGAAAAAAAATAAAAAGTTGCTTTCTTGAAATTAATTTAAAACGGTTGAAGTTAAAGAAAAAAATGGTATTTTGACAAAAGAAAAATGGTAGATTTTTATTAAATGGCTTAAAACAATGAAATTTTCGAACAACCAAAAAAAAGGGCTCTACCGCAAAACAAGTTAAAAAGTGTTTATGTTGTTAGTGTTTAGTGTTAGACGATTATTATTTAAATTCTTATTCTATTTTCTACTGCTGTATTATTAAAAAACTTAGTTTAGGATTAGTTAAACTCAACTGGGGGTTGAATTTTTTTTTTAATATTTTTTGTTTGTGGACACTTTAAAGTAACTTATGTCAAAAATTAATTCACTCTACCCAAATTGTGATTTCAGGCTCTATTTAATTGGACTAATAACACATTCTTACGCACATGTTTAGTGCGTTAGAATGTGTTATGGAATAGAAATTTATATGCACTATTTTTTAGATTTGAATGGCCATATTTTTACTTTTTAAAGCTATTTTTAAATTTTAAAATAAAGTCAAAGAAGAAAATATTGGTACGCCACTGATTCACAATCAATGCCCAAAACCGTACTTTTTCATAATGTTTTCATCTCTTATAACAGGCGAATTTTAAATGCCTGGCCAAATTGACAAAATTTAAAAACACGTTGTATGTACGTCCAAGGAAATTGAGTCTACTTTGGCTCACTTTCAGCCCTAAATTTGTTTTAAACATTGAAGCTTAGAATGTGCAAACATATTTAAAGAGTGGCAATGGCAATGGCTAAGTGATCGAAGTGCAAAAAATTGTATTTTTCGCATTTGTTCATCAATATTATATTCTATGTGACAGCGCCAAAATCCCACTATGAGATCACAGTGCCAATTTTATCCAAGTCCAAACATGACGCCACCCAAATGTCCAGCATTAATTTTTTTTTCTTATTTCTTTGATTCCTATAAATTTTTAATTTCCGCATTTAGATCACTCTAGAATTGTTCCATCTTTTAGTTTCAGCAATACCTTACAGTTTACACTTGAAACCGAACAGAGAAAGGCTGCCCGAAACGTTGTGTGAATAGTTATAAATAAAGACAATGGAAGTCCAAAATTCCTTTAGTATAACTGAATACCTTTCATACTTAAGGTATACTTCCCCTTGTGTTTTTGATTCAAATTTATGTCTCCCTAATGATGAAAACACGGCGTTTTGATTCGTCGATTTAGGACAAGTTCTAATTTTCTTTCATTGGGGGAGCGGGTGGAAGGGGTTAAAAAACCCTGAAATTTATTGTCAGTTTGTTGCGGTTTGTATAAATTTTGTAGCGACACTTTTTCCTACTAAAGGGATTTTTAGCGTTTTTATCTGTTCACGTAAAATTATAAACAAATAATTATCAAAAATATAACAAAGCGTTATTAAAATCCAAACACCCTTAAAAACCCAGAAATGAGCACCTGCAAGGAGTTTTCAACCCAATCTTAATTTTTGGCATGAAATCAAAAATCCGATAGGTAACTCAAAACACCAGAGGGTGAAAACCATCAGGTGAAGATATGCCTTTATTCTGTTATATTGGCGAATGTGCGAGTTTATTGTAATATTTTTTTGTTTATCTTACGTGAAAGCCACAAAGAATGCTCATAGCAAGGTATCAATGAGCATGAAAAGGCAAGTATAATAGGTAACATGCATGATACGTAACCAAGTAACTTTTCGGTTCTTGGGTAGGTGGCGCTAGAGCATCAACTTTAAAAATGAACGGTACAAAGGTATATGGAATATTAGAGGGATATGGATGGTGAAACGTTATGGGGTATTTACGGAAAACCAATTTTGACTGTTATGTGCGATTTGATCAGTTGATAACACAATAACACAGAATCGTCATGCAATGCTATTCATATACACACGGTTATTATCATTTTAAAATACAGTGTCTTTCATAAAACAACGAATAAAAGCTAGAATCTTGTGCATGATGTTTATCGCGTGATCACCGCCTCTAACGTAGTAAAGTGAGAAAAAATTTGTAAACAAAATGGAAACGATACACTAATTAAATTCGTGTTTTAACCAGTTTCTTTGGCGTTTTACTTTGCTTTTTGGCAGTTCTGTAACTTTAAAGTTAAAAAATAAGATAATTTGTTTAAAAGTGCTTTTACCAGTGGTTTCTTACACAAGTTCCGTTTCTCTCAAAAATAAAATTTTAAAGAAGTTAACATCAATTACTGATATTAAAAAAATGGCTGAAATTTACAAACATTGTAGACTTTCGTAGGGTTAAATTTAATAATTACGGGAAAACTTACATCATGCGCAGAGTAAACCAATTTAAAATCTTTTTTTCTAATTCCTTAATGAAGCAAATTAAAAAAAAAAGATTTATCTAACCAAAACTAATTATAACCCCCGCCCAATGTGACAGTTTTGCATGACCGTCTGTGGCGCTTCAAACCAGAAGATAAAGTGTTATTTTTTTATTAATATGATTTTTAAATCTTACTTTAAATCCTAATACTTTTTTGCGCAGTTATCTCCATAGGCGTAACTAGCCATTTAACTTAAAGTGTGCCAAGGGGGGCGGCTGGCAACACCATGAGAAGCCGCTTGGACGCCGCTAAAACCTTAAATGTACACATATACCATATAGGTACATTTTTTTCCTGGGCGGGCCTGACCCGGCCCCATCATGCCCCCAGTAGTTACGCCAATGCAGTTATCGGCATATAATACCGCGCCTACTAGAAGCAACATATCTCTATTAAGGCAGCATGGATTTTGAACCCAGCGTTGCCAACTTATTAGCCTTATTTAACATTATATTGTATACTATCTTATTAGAGGTGTTTATTATTTTAAATCAACATAAAAAGTGATGTTAACGGGTATAGTGAAAATTTTATGCCCATTCCACGTTTAAAAATACAAGGAAAAATTAATCTTTTAAGAGAACAAATTATTATCGCCAAATAAACACAGGTATTTTTAGAATGTTAAATAAATATTTTTAAACTCTGTCAACACTGTAAAATCATAGAATATGACAATCATTCCTTTTAATAGATATTTATTAAAACATTAATACAAAAATAAATCTATATTTTATTTACCTGTGCCTTTAAAGCTTGGGCAAGTACATTATTTCCATCTATTTCTTCACCCATATTGGATTGTTTTGACCAAAAATATCCCAAAAACTTTAGCGCAATCACCTAGCTCGACAGAATATCTACCACTTAGCAGTAAATTAAGGTTATGTTAGTTGTTTTTATCAAGAGAGCACTGTCAAGATTTAAAAAAATATAATAACACAATTTAATTTAAAACTTGATAATTAATTATCATAAAAGTAATCAGTAAACTATACGTCTTTTCAACAAAAATGTTATCTGTTTTTAAAAATAAAAGTTAGCAAGATAAATATGCAATGGTTACAAAGGTTAATTAATACAATTATTATCATTAATTAGGTATAAAAACCATAACTACCTTGCTGGTTTCTGTTTTACATGGTGTATTATATTAGAATAAAATGTCTCTTCCTCTCCGCCTATTTTATTTAAACTCGATAAAAATACATACCTATTTTGCTTCTTTTTATGTTTGTATGCTTACACTATTTTTGTTTTAAACTTAGTTGTACCTAATTTTTGGTACTTCTGGTAATATTTGTAGGTTCTTATTATTTGTTTTAATTAGGTTAGATAATTTTTAAACTTTTTAACCAGATATATTTCAAATACTTTAAGTGTATCGTTAAATCACCGTACAAATAACGCATAGTAGTTGGACAGTCTCGCAATGCATGCAATTGTTCACATCAAAGCGCTGCCGACGCGTTTGGGTACGTAGTTTTTGCCGGTAACCGCCGTCCATTTAATTGATCCAGTCCGTTTAACACACGCATTGAAAAAAGAAACCAAGTAACAAACTTTACTTAAATAAATCCACATGGTCATATTTAAGGTTTTAGACCACAACTTTTCATAAGGAATACCTTTTTCGTAAAATTATTAATAAATATGGTGCGAACTTAAGTAGACACGCTGTATAAAGGCATTTTCAAAAACGCAATAGCCAACTATGGTTTCCATTTAAAAAACTTTAATTCTGTTTTATATACAGGGTGGCCCACCATATTCGACACGGTGTGTAGCTGGATAACCATGGGGTTTTTAAAAACGTAAATACTGAAACATATACAGGTCGGATAAAGCCACAGTATAAAATTATTTTACTCTATACAGGATGTCTCAAAAAAGTGTGACGTATCAAAGATATATTTTTTAAATGAAACACCTCATATTTTATGACGGTTTTAGATTCTACATAAAAAAATAATTTAAGTTTGTTAATAGTACCAAGTGTCTAATTTTATTCGTTTTTGTGATATTTGATTCGATATCGCTCTATACATATATTAATTGGTACACACAGGCGCGGCGAGTTTTTATATTTCATATGGTTGTCAAACAATTTTATATGGCAAAAAAGTCTCACCTTTAAAATATACTTAATTTGTTCTTACCCAATAAAAAGTTAAAGACCAAAAAAAAGGTCATTACCTTCGAAAACAGAATTTTTCAACAGCATAAATAATAAAAATTATACATAAAAAATTAGGAAACAGTTTTATTATACTAAAAGCTAAAAAAATTGGTAAGTCGTAGCTACCAGATCGCAAAAATCTTATCATAAATTTGGGGTATTAATCAAAAGGTTTGAGCGATCTGGTAGCTAGGACCTACCGAATTATTTTTTAACTTTTAGTACAATAAAACTCGTTTTACATAAAATATATATATATATATATATATATATATATATATATATATATATATATATATATATATATATATATATATATATATATATATATATATATATATATTAATTTTTAAAGCTTTTAGTTGTTTTAGTTAATCAACTCATTCTTATTGAGTTAATTTAATGCCTCACTTTAACTAACCAAGTTCGGTGATGGCTTAGCGTGTAAGGCCTCACGTCGCACAACGGACGTGAGGTGGGTTCTGAATCCTGCTGAGGCCAAATACCTAGTTATAAGTTGGTCGAAAATTTAGTGGTTAGCTCAACACCAGACGGACAAAGTGCAAAATGTATCGACGCTGAAGGCCACCAAAGGACCTGGACGCAGGAACACACTTTGCCGTGTCCTGCGCAATCGTAGACATGCGGACCCCACTCAGTTGGTAGGTTCAGTAGTGCCCCTGGGTAGAGACGAGGTCTTAAGTTGTAGCTCATAGTACCGTAGTTCGAAACCCACGTTAAGCTGTAGGTCCCGTCTGGCTGACATCACCGAGACGTAAAAAGACAGGGCGCACAATAAGCCGAGCGGCCTGAGTGCATGGGTTATCCCGGCCCTATTCTAATCTAATCTAATAACTAACCAACAATTTAATATTGAAGTAGTTGTGAAAAATATAAAATTTGCCATTTTGTAGCGGCGGTCATCTTGGATTTTAATTTTTTCATAGTGAGCTTTATTCTACTAATTAAACCCTTTTATTTGATACCCATATTGAGGTAATTATGGAAAAAATATGTAATTCGCCATTTTGTGGCGGCGGCCATTTTGGATTTACCATCATAAAAAAATTATTCTATTGTATTGTCATTAAGATTAAGAGTGTGTACCAAATTTCAGATCGATCGGTCGTCAGGAAGGGGCTCAAATTCCAATTATTACTAGATTTAACCCAAATAAATATCAAATAAAAAATAAACAGGTCAAGGTAAATAAAACCGTTTAATAAAAATATATTACCTTATTTCTCACATATGACTGCATTGCACCCATATATTTTACTTCTTTGGGTACATTAACACCCGTGCACCCACGTACTCGCCGCCACTGGGTATACAACACATGTAGGTATCTTTTCTATAAGTAAAACAATATAAAAAATAAATAAAACAACTTTTTTCCTACATTTATTTCAACCAATCGTTTCAGAAACACTAGACAAAAATCACCCACAACGTATTTCAGGCTAATATTAAATAGTAAAAAAGAAAATAAATTTAATTTAGAAAAATTATTTTTATTATAATGGTTACATATTATATCACTAATATTCATCAAATTTAATTTGACAAATACCTTTATACAAAAATACTTTATTAAACGTGTAGCAAAAGCGGTAAAGTTTAAAATATTTTTATATAGGTCGAGGGATAATACGAGTACTATTACAGGGAATAGAGGATTTTGTCTTGCATAATTTAGCAAAAGTTATTGTTTTCACCAATAAGTGCAGTGTGTCTTAATGAACCTAAAACACAAAATACTTACAAATAAGGCGAACAGAAGTGCCGCCATTTTGCAAAAATCGTTTGGGTCTGTATCTTCGTAACCGTGCAAATAAGACCCACAATTATTAAAACTTTTATTATGAATAGATTTTTATTATTTTGGTTAAAAAATAATTTTCTTATCACTTACCGTTTACGATTTATAAGATTATTACTGTTTGTTTATTGACCTTTTACGGATATCTCTTCCAATAAATATTCAAACAATAAATTGCAATGAACAGCATTTTTTAACTGATAAATTTTATTTTTACCTTTTTTTCTAAAATTATTATTTTCGAAGTTATAACGCGTTTATCTTAAAAATCCTGTGTCTGGGCGGTTAACGCCAGCTGGTCCTGGAACATGTCATCCAACATCTGGCCAGGTATTACGCTATGCATACCTTGTTCTTATTAACCTTGTATTCAATAGTACAGCATTGAACGCGTTGTAGCTTTGAAAATATACGTTTTTGAAAAAAAGCTTAACTTAAGAGTTTTAGGAAATTTATTAATTTAAAAGTTTGATCGTAGGCAATTTATTATTTTAAAAATTGTTAGAAGAGATGTCGGTAAAAAGTCATTAAACACACAGTTTTAATCTTAGAAATCGTTAACGGTACGTGAAACGAAAAAAAAAGATATATAAAAAGATAGGGAAATTTAATTATCTATAATAAACATCCTAATAATTGTAGCCCTCAAGTGCCCGGTTACGGAGATACAGGCCCAAACAATTTTTAGTAAAATGACGGCACTTCGGTTTGCCTTATTTGTAAGTTGTGTTTTTAGGGTAATTACGTCATACCTATTTTAAAAAAACTTTTGCCGAATTATGCATTATGGACAAGAGTAACTTTCTCTTCATTCCCTGGACTATACAGCTCTTTAAAACATGAATTATCGTTAAAACTTTTAACTTTAACATTATCCCTAGCGTACTTCTTCCGAGCCTTCTTACTAAAGTAACTTTATTTTATTTACCACATTACCACAAAAAAAATATTTGGGAATATGCAGCGGCAGACTATACGGGGGTTCCAGAATAAAATACTTATCTTTAAGTATGTTCATCCTTAAGTGATTTTAGAAAAAATTCAAAAGGGTTTTCTTTAAAAAGTCTTCTAAAATTTGGTTATAGGAATAGGTTGGGTTTAAAAAATATATCGTTTTTATAATATTTGTAATACAATGCTTGAGGCATTTTCTAATGCACACTTTTTTGTTTCGTTTTGTCGCGTTTAAAACGTTTAACAAAATATATTTAACAAAGAATATCGTACGTCAGTTCTCTTCCTCAAAACCAAAATTATTTTTTTAGTTCTCTATGTGCAGGGTATTCCAGTTAAGAGAAAAAACGACATATTTTTTTATTTTCCCCTATTTTTCTAGAAGCCAAGATAGCCAATTGAAAATCGTAGTTAGAAGTCAATTGCATAAAAACAAAAGACTTACTTCATAAATGTTTCGTTTTAAAATGAAACACCCTGTTTAGTTTTTAATTTTTGGATTCGATGGTCAATTATTAGTGTTTTTACTATATGTAAGTCTATAACTGTTATTGAGGTATTTCCGCTTAAACAGTTACGTTATTAATCTTTGTTAACCTATTTAAATAAATACCTAATATTGGCCAAAAAAGGTAACTATATAAGCGTCAATAATCCAAAAACAGTTAAAGATAGACACATGATACCCCCTATAAAAAAACTTGGAATTGATTATATAATTTAAAAATGTAATAATAAACAAGTATTTCGTTTAAAAAGCAAAACATTTATTCTGTAAGTTTTTGTTGTTCATGTAATTGATGTTTTATCAAGATTTTTAAATTCTTTAAAACACACGGAAAAGTAAAAAAATATGCCGTTTTTTCTCTCTAAAATGGAATACCCTGTACGCTGGGAAGAATTTTTTTAAATTCTGCATATTTAATGTTTTCAAGTCTTTTGGACCGCATACACTAGCTTCATATTTATAAATGATTCTTATGCTGTAATGTTTTTGTCTCCTCCCATATAAACCTCTATAAACATATTTTTAATTTAACAAAGCCTCTATGAAAATGTTTAACTAGAATTGCAAAATAACCCTTTAACTTTCTTTGTAGAGAGTTAACAAACACAAAATAATTTAAAGAATGATACATTGCTTAATTGAATAATTACCTTATACCTTTTTACATGTTTAACTAAAAGTATACTTATTTTAAATATAAACAAGATATATCACACAACATCAGTGTTTGTACCATATGGTTAAAATGCAAAAAATTACAACTAGAAAAAGAACCAGGTTATCCGGGTCGCATATTCGTATCAAGCGTATCTTATAGCGTTCTCCACAATCTTCGGGCGACCGATCCGCTGCCTTATTATCGAGCGCACGTAACATCGCAAATTCAGCATCATTACAGCGCTCACTTACAGTTTATAGAATTATTTCAGTCAATAGTTTATTTCAAATAATAAATTAAAGAAGACTAAAGCTCTCCCACATCGGTTATCTACTTGCGTTGATAAGAATATTGGACATGGTGAAAATAAGTTTGTAAGTAGTACTTTTATCATTTTGATGTACTTATGTTAAATAAAAATTAATAAAACCCAAAACAATGTACTTACTAAAACCTAAAAATCCCTAATTACATAAGGGCGAGTTTTTTAGTTTAATGTAGTACAAGGAATTTCAGTAGAAGTGGGTATGCATTTTGCCAAATACCATGGTTTTGAGATAAAAAGGTAAACATAGAGGATTACCAGAGATGTTATTCCTAAAATAAAATGACATAATTATTTTTATGTTATATGTTAAAAATGACAGGTGCTAATCATTTTTTTTTTGTTTTTTTTTTAAAATTGCCTATAACTTTTGCAGTTACTTTTTCTTCTAAAACTAATATTGACAAGAGCTGGGGGCAATTTTGAAAAAATCGGCAAAAAACAGTTTTTCTTAATTTTTTTTTTATTTTTACATTTGTCAAATTTTGAGGTAAACTAAAAGTGGTTTTGAATAGTACTCATAAAACTGCAATTTTTTGCCCAGTTAAACACTTTTGCATTTCCTATATAGTTACCGAGATCTCTGTACTAATACTCACCCGCGTATATATGTATTTGTTAAATAGAAATAATCTAAGAGATATTTTGATTTGATTTGATAATATTTTGCTAGAATTAAATAAATCAACTAGTACCTATTCCAAGTTTATAAGCTTTTTGTATCAAGCGCGCGTGCTGATATAAACATTGTGGTACCGCGAGAGTGCTTAATACAAATATCTACTCGAGAGATCAGAGGTCACTATCAGCACGCTCGATACGAATATGCATGCGGGTCTCGTTACAATTGCAGGGTATCTTGGTTATTATTGGAGAAATAAACTTGCGGTTTTGGCAAACTGTTGCTACATTTGATGAAACAAAAGACGACACTAGAAGTTATTTCATTGTCTTTTAACTTTTTGACATACGGGTCTATTCTCGAATCTCACTTCACAGTGTCACTAGTTTTAACTAGTTTTTTATGCAAGAATCTATTAATGTCGAACGTGACACTACTATTCGTGATTCGAGAATCCCCGGTCTGGATAATTTTTTTTTTTAATTTTGGGACCCCTCACTGGTATTACAGTTGTGTTGTAACTAACAACTAAAGTAAAAAAGATTTTAGTATATATTTTTACGCAGAGTCCAGTGATGTAGTTAGTTTTTTTAGGATTGTATATTTTTCGAGATATGAACCAGACATATAATTTTTTCCTATGAAACATCCTGTATATTTTTCATTCATTAAATTGTAGAGGTCGAGTACTTTAAAAACTATATAATACCCAAAAGGTATTTTATATTTTTAAACCCTAAATTAGTTGATGTGATTTATTGCGGTACATCGGATCTTTTTCCTTAAAAACAAAATAAAGAAAAACCCCCAAAAAAAAACAAAAAATTTTAAAACAATTAACTAAAAAATTAAAAATGGACCATGATATTGGAATTTAGGGTTTTTTTCTAAATATTTAATAAATGAATAAACCTAAAAAACCAGTGGGATAAAATAGGTAGACGCATATTTAGCTGTAAAATGTATACAAATTAAAGCTAAGAAGGCTATTAAAAAAAATACCATCTTTCGTTTTATCAAAAATTAGCAACAGTTCGCGAAAACCGAAAGTCTCTATCTCTAATAATAACCAAGATACCCTGCGGTTGCAACATAATTCAGACACCCTGTACCTTGGGATAGGTGGGTCATAAGTAATATTTTAAATACTTTTACAACAGCCCACTATATAAAATGAGCAAATGTTTGTCTTAACCGATGGCAGTCTTTGTCCTATGATACACCTTGCTTTACATTATACTTATTAAACATAATTTAACTAACATAAACTTAAACTTAAATAATCACAGATAATAACTAACCACATTGCTGTAACAAAAAACGAGATTTTCAACATCATACATCACAAGGAAAACACTTCCTATTTAATATGTTGTAAGAAAATTTTCATATACGTTTACTTTTCTAACGCTTATAGATTAATATTACACTTAAAAATCGTAAACCTCTTTGGTGGGTCCATATAAACTACCAACAATAATTGGTAGGGAACACCAAATTTGTATACAAGGTGTGTCAATCAGTACGATTGTACGGTGTACAGAGTATAAAAAATTCTAGATGGGTTTAAAAACTGTTTATTAAGTTTTAGTATTATGCCGTAAGAGACTGATTAAAAAAACAAACTGTTTTATTTTCTTAATTATATCGAAAATATTGTTAAAAATTATTTAAAAAAATTCGGGAACGCCACAGCTCTTTAATATTAAGAGGTCCCGCATGAAATTAAAACATCCTATAAAATCAATATGGAAAAGCTTGTATTTTTTGTTATTTTAGAATGTTATAACTTATGTTTTATCAAAAAGACTAAACCAAATTATTTACTTATATAAAATTGAACACTCACAAAAGTTTTTCTATAATTTTTCATAAAAGTGACGCGTTTCGAAGTTACTAATATAATTTATAATATTTTTACATTTTATTTCCAAGTTTTGGACAAAATCATCAAGCCTATCAAAAAAAATTAATTGAATTTTTAATTTATTTTTGTATTCGATTTTTTGTGAATTTACAAATGCTTTTATTTAGTTGTCAAATTTCTAATACGTATCGTTTCTTAATTTTTTAATAATTCATTTTTTTACGTAAAAATTATTTTTATTAATTTTTTCTTGGTTAGGTTTTTGATATTAGTGTAGTTTTATTAAAATTATGAATTTTTTTCCTATATTCGCTGATAACAAGTAATAAGTATTGCACTTGTTCTTCATTTTTCCAAAATACTTATTGTAATGTTTGATCAATGCTACCCCACGATCGTCAATATCATTGACCATAGTCAGGGGCGGTCATAAGCGGGGAGCATGGGGGTCATGGCCCCCGCCCCTTTCATGCCACATTCTTTGTAACCGATTAATTTTTTTCTCACCTAAACACAATTAATTGCAAATATGGACATTTAGTGATGATATGGCCCCCCTCGGAAAGCAAATTTATTTAAAAACCTTCATGCATTTATTATATCTTTTATCAAAAGTACATCTTTTAATTAAACGCTTTAAAAATGAACATAGAATCTTTTGATACAAAGTAACTTATATCTTTCTTTAAAATTCACTTACATCTTTCTGCCAAATTTTTTTAAATTTATTAAAAACTTAAGATACGCTAGTTTTGACAGTCAAATAAAAGCATCTGTAAAACCCAAAAAATAAAATAAAAAGAAACTGACAAAATTTTTTGATAAATTTGATAGTTCCGTCAAAAAATTGGAAAGAAATAGAAAATATTGTTATTTAGATTTTAAAGTTGAATACCTTTGAAACGCGTCGGTTTATCAAAAAATAATTAAAAATCTTCTTAGTAGGAAGTTTAAATTTATACAAGAGAATGATTTGATGTCGCCTTTTAGAGTTATAAAATTCTAAACTTAAAAAAAAACAATTTTTTTCATGTTAATCATATGGGATATTCAAATTTATTATTCGGTACCTCTTTATATTAATATTAATGGCTGTGACTTTTACAGGACGTTTTTTAATATTCTCAACAATATTTTCGATATAATTAAGTAAAAAATAGTCGATTTTTTTTAAATCAGTCTAATGCCTTAATCATTTACAATATTGGGTAATAGGAGTAATTGTAACGGCAGCATTCATTTTTTTATTTAATGATTTTAAGAAAACCAAACCTTTTGCAACGTTGCTGACTCAATTACATAAAGGGCCAATATTGTTTGTAATATGAATTAAAAAATTGGGTAAATTATATAGACGTCTTTTGTAAAGTCAAGTAGCACCTACTAGAATTGTGTTATACTTTGCAACCCCATCTTGTATACTTGGTTTAATGTTAAATTAAAAACTCCATTTTATCTACAATTTTTTGTTACATTGTAACAAAAGTTTCTTAATTATACGATTCCGCGAAAATTTAATTTTTCTACTTACAAGCTAAAACTGTCGATAAGAGAAAAATCGTAGGGCGCTTGACCCCAAATTTTCTTCGATAAGATTGCACGATTCCCGACCAGGAAAAATTTTAAAACATTATTTTTTTACTTTGAAAATTACTTTTTTCTTTCTAATATATTTTCTTTAAGTATACGTTAAAGTAAGTACATCTACATTTATTTTTTCTTTAAATATATAGGCTTTTTAACATTTTTTTATTAAAAGGTGCCTATCTGTTTAAAGTTTAATATATTTTAATATTTTACAGGGTGTTGTCGCACAAAAGGTGATAGCGTTTAAAAATTATTTAAAGGAGCATACCCTCATATACTCCATGATATTTTAAAGAAAACAAAAACATAACAAACTAATATTTGTTATTATGGGACGTCTGTTTTTTTCTATAAATAGGGTTAAATCGTTAAACAGCAATGCTGCTAACATAAAGTTAAATCAAATATAAAAGTGTTTTTGGATATCTAATATTTGCCATATACAGATCACTTTTTAAAAAGCAATAGTTTTAGACAGCGTAAGTTTCTGTCTAGAAGTTTCATTATTTAACAAAAAAATAACTTAATATTTTACAGGTAATAACAAACCAATATACCCAGACTTTAATTATTTGAGGATATACACTGCCTATTAAAATCCGAATTAAATAATTTTTAGACAACAATGTTTATTATTATGTAAACTACTAGTTTGCTACTTTCGATATAATTAAAACAACACTGCAACTTTAAAAAATTTAACAAAGAAAAAATATTTAAAAAGTACAGCCTTTATATAATCAACGTATTAATTAAATGAACAAAAATTAGTACACTAATATCCAGTGTCTTTAAAAAAGTAGTACGTATTATCTTCTGGTTAGTATGTTTTTCTTATGAACAGATACATTTCAGCAAAATATATTTAATAGTATTAATACATCGCACAAAAAAAACTTACGTATTTAAAACATAAATAAAATTAAATTTTAATATTTTAATTTGTTTTTAAAACAAGTTTTAGCATTAAATAAAATACATACACAATCTTAATAAAACAAGATTATTTAAAATATTTCTTATTTAAAAACACTGTTTTTATGTTACAAAACAATGCATCCTTTTAAATATTAAACGGAGTTATTTAAGAAAATTTAACATAAAGTATAATATAACATAAAAAAATACCGGCTAGATTTAAGCTATACAGGTTGTTGTTTTGTGTCCCTACTGAGACACTTTGGGGGTGATTCGACATTAAAAAATAGAAATTAAACTTTCTATAAACGTATGTCCTGAACGTCTTAGTTCTGGTTAGTAATGATTTTTAAAATTACCGTTTTTACCCTAAGTTTTATACCAATTTGGTAATTTTTAAAAATTTTAAAGACTTTTTCACTGAATTAATTTTATTTTTCTTTACAAAACAAAAATAATTTTTACAATTTTCACAAGCGTCGCACATGAGAGGTTAAGGGCAAATATTTTTAGTACGAACAAGTACGCCACTGCCTTTTTATATTTTTTTGTGTCCTCGTTTAATGTGGAACAAATTTGATTTTCCGACTTTTTATTTGATGTATTGTTTTCGGGTAAATAAATACTAACCGTCCCTTGTCATCGTCCTCTATCTAATTTTAAATTAAGTTGTATTATTTTTTATTTATTTATTTTTTTAAAGAAAATTGGTTAAGGAAACTAACTAATTAGCTGTTTTTTTTTAACATGTCCATCCTAGACTACGCTGTAGAATTAAAAGAGATATGCCAAGACATTGTTTGTGTTTATTTACGCGAAAATCGTACATTTACTAAAAAAACATTAAGATAATAAATTTGTGCAAAATACGACGGGGATCCAAAATATTAATTTCGGTTTAAAAGAAACCAGTGGCGTACCATTTTTTCAATATTTACCCCAAGCTCTCTATTTGTATCATAATAAAAGATTCCAAACTATTTAAAAATACTCTAATATGTAAACATGTAAGTTTAAAACTAAGACGTTGAGGACACATGTTAATATGAAGTTTTGTTCTTATTTTCTTTGTAGAATTATCCCTTAAAGTTCGTTGCTCAAGTTAGTGGACATCCTGTATATAAAAATATTTTAGGTGCAAAAAGTAAACCTCCTAATCCTAAAATTGATTTCTAATTTAAATTCGCCGGTCAGGGAACTAAGTCGTATAAAACATGTTATTGTAGTTTTTGTCATAACCATATGTTAATCTGTAGAATTATATACTGTGGGTATAGTGCAACAATAAATTACGTTTTGCTGTAGGAAAATTAAAATAAGTCTATTATCATAAAAACAAACACGCCATTTGAACATTTTTTAGATTAATAACACGCAAAACTACGTCGTTTGCCTTTATTTACCCAAAAATAGATTTTTATTCTGGAATTTAACAAAAGTTTAATGTTAACATTTGCTTACTAACTGCGAGGTTTAAAATTAAATTCATTTTTAAAACTAATTAAAAAATATATATATTTTTCGTACCCTTTTTTAAATGATATAATTTCATAAACATAAAATTTTCAACTAAAAAGCTATAAGAAAAAAATACCACAGAAACTACTTTTATTTTAAGAAAACGGACTAATAAATTGGTTACTAGCAAAAACTATAGAGCTGTCCCTACAAAAATCAAAATATATGGTTTTGGCTTTTTAATTTAATAGCTTATCCAGATATTAAAACAATATTTTATTTAAATAAAGTGCATTTAAGTAAACAAATATGATTACAACATAAATTGTTTCAGAAATTATATATGTTAGTATCGGTATTTACTTGTATTTAGAAAAATCGGTCATCAAATAATGTCTAACCACGCGTAAAGTACAGTTTTTACCGAACCACTTTTAATATAACTTACCTTTAGCTCTGCTGCGTATACTATTACTATTTTTTTATCCTTAAGAGGATTGGTTACAAAAATCGATATAATTTTATTATTTAAGACTCCAAATTTACCTATATTGGGCCTTCGATAATAATTTTTTTACACAAAATATATACAATAATTTTTAATTCTGGATAAGCCTCCACGAACACAATCAACTTACAACCCCTCTGTTACCTAACAAAATATCACTATTTTACCCTTTCTAACTTTTTCATATCTCTGGTAAAAACTACCAGTCTCTTATTAAACCTCGCATGGTACTGGCGGTATCTCAGCTAAACTAAGTTTAACCACTGTAGCTTGCTCCTTACGTCAAGCCGCCTGAGTACTGCCGCTATTACATGACACAACTGGTACTGTCTGACATCCCATAGTTGACAAATTGTTAGTAACGATGTGGCCAATACCAAAAGCTTTAAGTTCGGAGAAGATTTCAGTAAAGTAGCCTAAAAAAATGAATTAATGTTAAAAAACTTTAAACAACCTATGCTTTGGGTCTTAAAAATGAGAAAAACAACTAAACAAAAAACTAATTACATTGGTTTAAAAAGACAGTAAGCCTAGCTACCATTATTACCATAAATAATATATATTTTATTGATATAAAAGTCAATAATTATAGAAACTTACTAGGTATTTTTCTCTCAATATAAAATGGCAAGATATAGGGTATTTCTCAAAATTTTGACCCAAATAGATTTGAAATATTTGAAAATATATCGACTGGCTTAATGACATTTTTTTTATTCCACTAAGAACCTTTTTTATAATATCGTGTCTTGATATACCTACTTCTACCCTAGAAACAAATCACACTTTATAAAAATCAAGACGTTAACGATGTTAAATAAATAGTGACAATATGTGACATTTACAATTTCTTTTAGCTACAACTTTAACCATAGGTTCTTTAATCCTTAGGTTAGAGAAGACACGACATTATAAAAGCGACTTTAAATGTAATTGGAGTTTTTACCATGGGCGCAAAAACTAATGCTTAATTTTTGATCATAGGCTTAGACGGCTGCTGTGATTAATGAAACGGCAGAAGAGGTACTGTGTACGTGTGTACGAATACATACATTTTGTTGATGAACGTCGGCTATAGTAAACAATATAATTTTATTTAGTTAAACCAAAAGTGTATTTGTAATTTGTTACCCTAACACTAAACATTTTAACTTATAAACTAAAATATTACCAATATTCTTAGAGTTACAATGATGATCTTAAAAATCCTCCCCCTTTCTTCTTTTGAAAAAAATATTCTGGTCACTTGGTTAAGTGCCAAGAAGGTACTAGCAACTTTTTCTAATTTAAAGATTTGTGTGACACCTCGTTTTAAAGGTCCTTTGATTCTGTACTCAGCATTACCAGGTTTTTAAAAATCGCCACAGTCGTTCCAGACTTAGATTAGGTTGGATAGAATTAGCCTATAGTGCATTATGTCACATTAACAATTTTGGATTGCCCATCCTCTACCACTGCAACTTGCTCAGGTTTATTGTGTATCCATCCATATATCACGCTATCCAAGCCGGTCTTTTTATTCAGACTCCACAAGCTTGAAACTGGCTTCCTTGCCGCTTCGAATTTATCCTTGGACTTGGAACCGTTTAAAATTCGGCTTAAATACAGCATTGACTTGCAAGTCTGGAACGGCTGAGTCGATTTTTACAAAACAAAGTGGCGTTGAGTGGAGAATCAATGACTTTCCTTTTCATTTAAAAAGCAAAGTCACTAGACCAGGTGACCAAAATATTTTTTATGTCAAAAGGTACTTTTAGTGACACACTTTAACCTTAATTTTATCCGACAAGCATTTCACGACCATACTCATGTTTAGAAGAAATTGCGCTTCTATAAAATTAAATTAAAAAATTAAAATTACTATTTCTCTACGTTTAAACTTTTGTTTATTGGTAATAATAATTATTTTTAATTAAGTTATGCTTATTATGGAATTCTGTAGTTTAGAGTTCGGTTTTTAAGTTATAATTTTTAAAAACTTTATATATTTTAATATGCAAATAGTTTTTCACCACATCCCCATTAGCAGAATTACCCTTTTGTAATTTTAGTTTAAAGTCATATTAAATACATTATTAAAAAAAGATTTCATGATTTTTTTTATTTGCATGTATGACACACATCTCTTTTGTTTTCCTGTATGTTCACAATTTAAGTAAGTACGATTCCCTTAAATTTATTAATTTCTTTTAATTTCAATTTGCTCATTATGCACAGAAACGAATTATTATTGAGTCGGACATTTTGTTGGCATTAAAATAAACTTATTATTACATCACATAAAACGTCGATTAGTCTTTGTGTTAATTAACTAATTTAAAATATATATATATATTAAATAGTTTTTATTGTTAGTCCATCTCTTTAGGTTTGTATTTTCGGGTTTTATGTTTTAAAGTTTAATTTGAATGTATTTTTAACAGAAAAAAAATTATTATTTATTAATCACTTACCCGGTTCAGCATTGATACGAAGCATATTGGAAGATAGGCGATTTACTATATCTAGACAACGGTCCCAGAATTTTTCTTTTGAGTCTTCGACCAGAAACGGCTTGAGCGGATAGGAAATTTCATTTCCTAAAATATAAATGTGATTTGTAAGGCGCTTTTTATTTATTATTTTAACATGTGAATAATAATTTGGAATATGCACAAGTATAAAAAAATTGAATTTTAGTTGTGGCATGATTAAAAAAACATATTTAGGTAATGCAAATTGACCTTTAAACCACTACTTTTTATAATTTTCTTTAAGCTATAATTTTGTATCTTTTCCGTAAATATAATACAGTGAGAAACTAAAGTCCACCCCTGGTAATGGGGTACTTTACTAATATTAACTAACTCCCAATGTTAATGGTCATTACTCCGAAAATAATGAAGTAAAATATAATAAATATGTTGGTTTCTTGGAGCTCTCTTAAAGATCTTTTTAATAGTGATATACTATACAAGGTGTTACGTACAATCTCCAAAACTAGATTGTTATGTTGTATGTAACTAAAAATAAACACTCTCTTATGGATGTGGTCGCCATGAAGTGATTTATTTAAATTCAGCGCTAAGTAAAAGGGAAATTGTACATTTTGAAACTAGGCCCGTCAATTTTTAAACCAATTCAGTTAACATCACGTTTTTATTCTGTATAAAATTATCTCTTGACCTGTGCAAAAACGGGATCTGAAACTTTAAAAATAATTTGCCCATTTTTAAAGTTACAGATCCTGTTCTTGCACAGGTCGAAAGATAACTCTATACTGAGTAAAAACTAATGTTAACTAACTTTGACTGATAATTCGACTTGGTCGGTTCTTGCATTGGACCCTTCAATAGTACTTTTACTCCTACGTTGAATATAATTATCATTTAAAAACACTTTAAAATAATTTTAAGAAAATATTACATTATATCCAATTTTATTACTTTGGGGTAATATGGTCATCCAAAGAGGGTATTCAGGTAATAATTATTAAAGGAACGGCACTTTGTAGTAGGTAAAAATATTGATTTTTTATTATAAGGTTATTAAGTATTTGTCAGGGATTTAAAATAATGTGTCACAAGACGTCATTTTCCAATTAAAAAAATATTTTAAATCTGCACCTAGCTGTCACATTGATATCTAAAGTTGTTATTAATAAGATGTTTGTTACTAAATTAGTGTAATTTAGTAATTTTGTTTATTTAATTTTTACTTGTACATTTTTTATAATCAAGTCACGTCTACTGCAATTATTTCTGCTATAATAAACCAACATTGTTAACATCGTAACTAATTAAGTTGTTCAGCATAGCGGATTAAGTTGGTAATTTGTCTTGAAATGTGTCTCTACCCTTATCGTATTTTGTTCATTATAAAGTTATAAACAGTTTGTGACAAATAAGGATCACCTAGTATTGTCAGAGCCCGAATCAGGGTCCTAAAAACAACTGATACTTGGAATACCTTTCTAATCTGGTTATTTAAAACATCAAAATTGTAATATTTATAAAAAATTAAATAGTTTTTTAATATATATTTTATACCTATGATCCTAATAATATTGTATTACACATGACTACAGTTGCTATCCATCTCGATATATGGGAACAGTCACCGTTATGAGACCCTATATCCCGACATCCCGATTTCATAGCGAAAATTCCCGATTTACGATCTGGTCCAAAATATTTAATTTTGTATTAACCCCTTTTATGAAAATTATTCAAAAGAATCAATAATTGTATTCAATTCCTTCATATTACGAATTCAGACAGAATTTTGATTTAATGGCAAGTCGACGAACCGACGAAAGGAATCGACTGTTGGCAGTATCTGTCAAAGTAACTTTAAAATGCTGCTAAATTTTATAAATATACAGTGTGTCCTGGGATAGGTATTACAAGAGGACAAATTAACAAACATTTTTGAATTTTAAAACGAAATTTTAGGAAAACTGGTCGCATGATCCAAAACTAATAAATCCAAAATTTTACTCCAATGGGTATTATATATAGTTATAACTAAAAATATGAAAAATGCTCAGAAACTTACTACTTCTATTTTTAAAAATATAACAAAATTTTATAAGTAAATGTTGTAGAGAATTTAATTTTATGCCAAAATTTGAAGTTAAAGCTTAAGAGTAGAAAAAAATGTAATCGTCAATTTTCTACATTACGCATTGCAACTTAAATAATTGGCAAAAGGAAGCGAAATTTAAGGGGAAATTTATTAATTTTAAATATTTTTTAAAAAATCGATGCCTTAGGACAAGTATATCAAAAACTGTTAATGTATAATATTAAAAAGTTACAAAAATATTTTTTCATTACTTTAAATTTTTAAATTTAAATTTTGACATAAAATTTAATTCTAAACAACATTTCTCTATAAAATTTTGTCCTATTTTTAGTTATAACTCGCCCTGTATATTACCAATGGGAGTAAAATGTTGTATTTATTAGTTTCAGACCATGCGACCAGTTTTCCCAAAAGAACGATTAAAAATTCCAAAATTTTTGGTCCATTTGGCCTCTTGTAACACCTATCCTGGGACACACTGTATAAAAACACAAAAAGATATAGTATACCCCCGTCCCCCACCGCCCCCGCTTAATTAAAATATACCAGAAATTAAGGTGTCCCGACATTGGCTATAGAATTTATAGCAGCCCTACCCATTACCCCCAAATTTTTCAAGAACTGCCATTTTTAAGTTTTATTAAGTGCGTTTTATTTTTATGAAACTATTAATTCGAAAAAAATACTTACCCATATAAGAGTACGATAAATATAAGCAAGTAAGCACTACAGCCTGAAGATCCTGTTCACATTCCGTATCTTCTTCGACCAAGTCCCTTACTAACATGTAGACGAAGACAATATTGGCAGGGTTAATAAAGGCGACGTCCTAAAACAAAACAAACTTTGAAGATTTTAAAACTAATTAGGCCTGCCTTAATGAACCTAATGGGAGTGAAATAAAATAAAAAATCTTAAAAATTAACATATACTTGTAGATAGAAATACACAGTGCGTCCGCCTAAGTTCTGTAAAGAAAAGCATCAGCTTTGTCCTTAAAATATATTGGGCAAAAATATGGTTTTCAGTTGGGTGACAATTTTAGTTACGTTATAAAATACTTTTTTTTTTTTAATTCGTCCCAAAACTAATATTATTGTAAAGTTTTTGTCTGAAAAATGGCCTTTTTATCTTATTGGCAAGTAAAAGGGTACTTTTATTTTTACCCTGCACCCTTTAACTTATATATTTTTATCTGGATATACAGTGTGTCCGCCTAAGTTCTCTACATATGAAAAACTTTTTATTATTAATTTTACGAGAAAAAGTTATTATTTATAAAAAAAGTTGCGTGGTATACTTACTTACTTTTAAATTTTTTTAAATATGCAAACTCATTCATTTTCAAGAAAAAAGTTTTTTTTTAATTTTTATGGCACAATGATGAAAATTAAAATTTGTACATTTGTAAATACTTAATTCGAAATGTGTGTGTGTTAATACGAAAAAGTTTGATATTAAAAGTTGTTTTATATTACTCTAACGTAATTGCTTTGTGGCGAAAAGGATGTATTTAGAAAAGTATTCAGAAAGCAGACAACCAAATAAAAGAACATTTAGTAAGTTAGTAGCGAATTTGAAACCGGTAATATCTTGAAAAAGGCCAGGAGCGAAGATAAGGTAAATAACGTTTTGTTAGCTTGACGAGAACCCTGCAGTATCAGCTCGACAAATTAAAAAAAGGAGGCACAGCAAAATCAACGGCCCAAGGTATTTTAAGACAAGAAACCAGGTGATGCGGAAAGACGGCGGGTGTTTTGCGAGTGGTAGACCCGAAAATGCCCGAAACATGAACATTTTCCATACAAGGTAATATGGTTGGATAACAATATGGTAAGCAGAAATGGAGTATCTATAATATCTGCAGAAAGCTTAAGAACTGCTAAAACAGTAAACAGTCACAGAAACGCTCATTATTGCATAAAAAATTAAAGATAAACTTTTTTCTTGTAAATGAACGAGCTTGCATATTTAAAAGTTATTTTTATTCTAAACATTTTTCCATTTTATAATTTTCGATATTTGCAAAAATAGGGGTAATTTCATCTTAAACAAAATTCACATGTTTCGAGATACCTTGTATACTACTGAAAGAAATAAATATCTTTTTATTGAATTTTAGGTTTTAGACCATGCAGAACTTTTATAAAGAATAACTTTTTGCGTAAAATTAATAATAAAAAAGTTTTCTTTATGTGTGAGAACTTAGGCGGACACACTGCATATCCAGATAAAAATACATAAGTTAAAGCGTGCAGGGTAAAAAAATAAAAGTACCCTTTTACTTACCAATAAGATAAAAAGGCCATTTTTAAGAAAAAAATTATACAATAATAACAGTTTTGGGACAAATTTAAAAATGTATTTTATACCGTAATTAAAATTGTCACCCAACTGAAAACCATATTTTTTGCTCAATGTATTTTTAGGACAAAGCTGATGCTTTTTTTTATTTTATAGTTTACAGGGTAAAAATGCTACAACAAATTTCTAACTTTAATGAAGATTTATCACAATTAACTTTAGTTCAAGAGTGGATAATTTTAAAGGTACACAGTGTTAAAAGTTTAATTTAGTATTAGTTTTTGTAAATACAGTTGTGTAGTTGGTAAAAATATTTTATTTTAAATTTTTTAGACCCATACCTTGCTTTCGTTTGCTCTTCACTTATGTCTAGTAATTCAGTCTTATGATATTATTTTACTAACTGTAGTTGTATAAAAGTGTCATTTAGGGTTTTAAAACCTGACATTATTTTATATTATGTTATGTCTGAAATACTACAACTGGTACAAAATATCATTTTCTTTAATTATGTATGTGAATGACAGATATGACGTTAAAACAAATTCAATGATTATGTCAAAAAATTTCCACTATTATTCGCTCCAGGGTACACCAGACAGGAGAAAAAAATGTCCGATAAATACTTGTGTTGTCATGGTAATGCAACTAAAACTACACATTTGATTGGTCAAAAAACAGTGGCGTGGAATTTTCTTTCTAAAAATGACTGGTGGTCTTACTTTGACATTACTTTTGTAAACTTAATTGACTGGTTATAGATACACCTTTAGGGGCCGCGTGTACCGATGTGTATAAAGCTAGGCTTTGGCAGTAAGGTTGGCTTTAGGCAAACAATCTGTTGCACCGTATTATAAACCAGGCTTAGGAAATACAAAACTTGGCTTTCCTTAAGCCGTTAAATTTGCTCGCTTATTATTCTTAAGCCAATTTATCTAACCTTCTTTGCATCTGTCATCATTTATTTTGTGTTTAAAATGTCAGTCTTTGCAATATTATTACATTTTAAGAATGAACATATTCTTAAAAGGGTTTAGATATATTATATTGTTTCGAATCACCTCGTATAAAAACACGTGTCTTCGTTTTTATACCTTTATTAACAATGGAACGTAACTATGGTTACAACAACGACAAAATCTTTACTTGTCAATGTCTCGAAGTTTACAGTACAAAAATCGAATCTATACTAACTATTCGAAGATTTTCTGTCGCCCTTTTATAGTAATATGGAAGAGTGAAGAATGATCTAGAATTTCGAAGAAATATCGCGATAATTCCATAGTACAGGATGGCATAAAAGTTTTCAATGGTTAATATATATTATTATAATCGGTGTATTACTACAATATTCAAAAAGGGGTGGTTTTGTGGGGTTAGATATTACAATTATGACCTAGATTTTACAGATAGATATTTTGTTTTTAAAATTACTCAATCATTCGCCTTCTAAAAAACAGTATTTTTTCTTTAACTACCTGTATAGTTTAGACCTGGCCATACAGGAAATTATTTTTTAAATCCAGATATCCAAACGGCTGCTTAAATCTACCTTTACCACGTAGACTTTTTTAGATAGAAGATGCTAAAGATTAGGAGTCTTTATCTAAAAGTTAAGCAGTGTGGCTTAAATAATTTATTTTTACTATTGGACCGGGGTAAGTTGGGGTAGATCGTCATATTTTAGCATAGGCAATTTGTGCTGGTAATATTTCTGCACCATTTAAGAAACATCCTGTATATTAAGTTTTTAAATTACCAAAAGAATAAAGTATTTATGTGTAAATATTAACGTTGAAACATATGCTACGTATTATTGACCAAACAAACATAAAGTAGTTAATATACCATAATATAATTATCGGAATTTATGGCAAATTAATATTTTGATTGTATTTTTTAAATATCAAACCAACCAAAAAAAATAAAACAATCAAAATATCAAGTTGCTATAAATTCTGCTATTACTTCCTTTAGTTTATGTGTCACCAATTTTAAACTTTGACAGTATATGTTTATCAGAAATAATAAAAAAAAATGTATTTTTATGGATTTTGGATGACTCAGAAATTTACAATTAGTTTATATCATTTAGATATTATTTCTACAAAAAGTAAGTACCCACAATTTTTTAAAAATCTTATAAACATAAGTGCATAGTTATGAATACTTATTTTCCTCTTTAAAAAATGAAAGCTATAATATTTTGTCGCAAATAATGGCTGATATAAAATAATTAAAAATTTTCTATAAGTACCAGTCATAGTAAACTTACAGTATGCAACACAAAGTATTCTTTTTTTTACTCATGAGAGTGCCACACTCGCATAACGGCTGGTGCTGTCAAACCTTCCATTATAAGTATCACTTTGTGCCCTTACATAAATAAGTATTTACTACAACCTCTACATCCAACATAGAAATATTTTTGTGGAATTGTATTTTCTTATTAAACAAGACTTTTTATGAAGCCGCACTTTTTTGTAAAGTTAATAATTAATAGTTAAAGTTTAGTAAGAATTTCCGAAGATACGCTGTGTAATTAATTTTGGTTTGATCTCAAACTGCTATTTTCACAGGAATAACATATATTTTAAAAAAGAAGATTTACATTATGAATTGTTTTTTAATTTAATAAGTACATACAATTGTCAAAACACAATCTAAAATACCCATCTGGTGTGTAATAAACGTCGCGTTAGTCAGACTCTGCTAAATTATGAAAGCTAATACCGTGTAAACAAGGTAAACAACTAGATTTGTGTACATTTCATTTAAAACCGCAATAAACGTGCAGGAAAAAGAATCTTAAATTCATATTAATTTGCTGAAAATACAAAAAAAACCTCTTGGTCTATTTTTTTTAAGAATTGGACCTATTCGGACCTGCTTCTGGGGTATAATAAACAAAGTTTAACGAAACCATTAACTTTTTAATTATTAATAATAATTACACTATTTATTTATGTCACTAATAAAGCAAATCTCAAAAAGCTTTTGAAAATTTCTTAATTGTAAGTTGAAAACCTTATTTTTTTAAGCAGACTTGCCACTGAAACCTTGATTTTTAATTTAAAATTTTGGATTTTTGGGGGTTTTACTTTATTTTGCTTCAGGACATCTGCAAGTTTATAGGAGTCAATTAGGTCAGATTGCTATACTTGGGTTTTTAGGCATGTAACTAATAAAGAGACATTCAATAAATAAAACCGCCAAATCAATACAAGATTTTTGTTTTATCTTTGGACAGTGTACGAAGGCTAAAAGTCCAAATACTAACAAACCGTGGGTGTCTTCAGCAAGCCAAGAGGGAGTTTATTAACACAGGATTTAAAAACTTAGTGATTTTGAGAGGAAAGAAAGAAAGAACTCCGCGGCAACAGATTCCACAATCTAGAAACTCTAGGAATAAAAAAACGAACAAAGTTAAAAGTTCGGGGTCTGTCCAGCTGGACCGTATAGGGATGCATACGTGCTGCTCCAGGAATCTCTCTGCTGGGAGCTGCAAGTGGGGGAATTATACTGGACAATTCCTCGGAGCAAAAGCCGTGGAAGTACCTATAAAAAGAGACAAATCTCCTACAGCCCGACGATGGGAAAGAGAAGGAAACTTCTCTGTATGCAAAGGATCGTTAATAAGGCGAACAACTATTTTTGAAGGGAATCAAAAATGCTCAGTGTTGTGGGGTCAAATTTGGTTTGATACACAATGAGCCTGAGTTAGGTAATATTCAAATACTCGATATTTTGAATCCTATTCAGAGTACCTTTGGATGGTATTTGAATAGTATTCGAATACATCTCTGTGTATTCGGTATTTGACTGAAAACCTTTTTAGTCAACATTCGGGTTTCTGGATTGTAAATACCGCTTGTAAATTATAGTATTCGAATATTTGCTTTGTATCCATATATCGTTATTCAGATTCTATATTCGAATCCTGGTACTGAAATTTCGGTAATCGAATACACATTTTTGAGTATTTGAATACAAATATTTTTAGTATTCAAATACTTCTTTTTACTTATATTTCGTTATTCAGGTCCTGTATTGAAATAAAAAATGCAAATACAAAGAAATTATTTTTTTCGGGTGAGGACCGATTGTTTGGTTAAAAAAACAAACTAGTACTAACTGCGAGTTTAAGTAGTTGAGAGTCAGAGATAATTACTTTGGGAAATTCGTTTATTTCGGGGTGAAGATCTTTATTTGGGCTTTAAAAGGTGTTTATACTGGTAAACTGTAATAGAGGTATGCGCAAGGTATTCAAATACTTTTTTCTTGGTATTTAAACCCTCAGTATTCAATGCTTTTTTAAATAGGGTATTTAAGATTTTATTTAAATACGTCCAATATATTCGACCTTACTCTGTAATAAGCAAAAAATGGTTTTCTGTGTAGTCTTGTATTCCAACTTTTAAAAAGATAATTCATTGCGTGCTTAAAAAATAACTTTTAAATAATGGAGAACTTTTTTTAAACACATTTACTTACTTACACAATTAATAATTAAAGTCTTGTAAACAGATGTTAGGTTGATAAGACAGAAACAAATACTTAAATTATATTTAGTAAAAGTATAAGTCCTCTTTGGATTAAATTTTGTATATTAATGGAAACCTGAAACAAAATTGTTTGGCAACAACAAGTAAGATATTGATTTCCAAATTAAGGAGATTATCTATTTTTAGTTAAATAGATTAGGTTATTGGATAATTGACCGAATTTTTAAGGAAAGTGTGAAATTCTCTGAGTAATATTGGGTCTGTTATAAAGATTACTTTTACTTACACGTAAATCGGTGGTAATGCTTGTTAACACAATAACATAATGAAGCTTCTAATAAAACAATTTGGTACTAGTATTTGTTATGTTTTTTATTTTTTAAAGGCATATATTCTTTTAAGCTTTAAAATATAAAGACTTTTAATTTTCTATAAAGTACCATACAGAAAGTAACTTTTTATACATAGCTTTATAAATAAAAAAATTATATTTAATATTTCACCCACTGCAAAGCTTAATTTTAAAAACGAATTAGTCTACAAGGTATTTTATTAAAAAGTATGTTGCATTGAAAATATTTATTGAATGGTAATTTAATTTTCACTTTTATAATATGTTCAATTTCATTATTACAAAAATTAAATTTATATTTTATTCAAGGCAAAACATAAATAAAAAGAGAGATTAGTTTGTAGCCTAGTTATTTGTTATTTTCAAAAACATTTAATTTAAATTTTATTTAAAATTTGCCTTTATACATACATAAATTATATCTAAAAAACAAAAGACACTAAGTATATGTTAAAAAATCTATATCGAGAATAATACCACCATGTCAATCAATAAATTATTAAATGTCAAGACAAATATTTAAATTTAATATTACGGTATACAGGGTGATTCTTAACCTATCCGCCTAAACTTGGGTTTTTATTAAAAATAACTGAATAATTCCCTAGTATTTTACTAAGTTTTTTTATATTTAGTCATTTTGTGTCCCAAGCAAACATTCTTCAAGTTATGTTTATAGGTTAAAAATCAGCCTATACAGGGTGTTACAAAGTGGAGGGGCACGAATAGGATCTCGGAGACGATAAGAGATACAGGGTTTGTTAAATTGGGGCAAAGTTGTTCATTGGCATGCTTCAAATATTCAGTTATTAAAATTTAAAATTTGCACCCGTTTTAATATCCAATGCAATATCCATAAAAAACTGGAATTTCAAGGCTTACTCGCCAGAATTTACAAAAGACCTTCTGAATTATAACCGGAAGGCAGTAAGAATAATAGTGGGTCAACTGACAGGTCATTGCAGACTGAATAAACACATGGAAACTATGGGCCTGGCAGAAGAAAACCTATGTAGGTTCTGCCAGGAGGAGGAAGAAACCGCAGAACACGTATGGTGCTACTGCGAAGCCCTTTGTCGTCTGCGGTTTGCAAGGCTGGGTGAAGAAAAACCTAAAGCGGCAAGATATACCAAGGGGCCAGTTTCAAGCTTGTGGAGTCTGATTAAACAGACCGGCTTGGATAGCGTGCTCAAACCGATGGACGGAGGACACACAATAAACCTGAGCAGGTTGCAGTGTTATAGGATATGCAATCCACCTCCTAATCTAATCTAATCTAATCTAAACTGGAATTTCGCAAAACAGTTTTCTTTTTTTCTCAGTTATTTAAAAGATATATTTAAAAACAAACGACACAAAAACATTGCCACTTTTCTGTTTGATAAAATGACGTAATTAATTTTTATATCTGACGTTTCGTCTTCGAGCCGCCATCATCAACTTTATTTTTATTTAAGTATTGGGTCTTAAACTTAATACATTCTAATTTAAGTTTCAAATTCAATGAACTATAACAACTAATGCAACGTTTTAAACCAATAAAACATCATTTACTTTTTTTAATTAAAAATCATGTTTTACTTTAAACAATCAGGGTAATTTGCATTCGATTGTAAGTGTACAACCATTGTTTTTTATCACTACTCATTATAATTATTTTTAATATTTTATTTATTCCTAATTCAACTAACATGCTACAAAAGTTAATATAATATACATATATTTAGTTATACGTATTAAAATTAAACATTTAATTTATTCAAACGCTTCATAAAAAATGAATACACACTTGCTTCCGAACAAAAATTTTCCCAAACGTTTGGGATAAAATAGTTATTTGTAATGGCAAAATAGTGAATGATGGTTTTTCGGTTCGAAACGTCGCATAAATATAAAGTGTAACATGTCGTTGGATTTAGGATGAAAATACGAGTTTATTAGGCTTTAAACCAAATATTTTGCCCATTTAAAAAACAAAGTTGATAATCGCGGCTCAATGACGAAATATTGGATCCTAAATGTAACGACATTATTGTAAAGAACAGAAAAAGTGGCAATGATAATGTACTGTTTGCTTTAAAATATCTGTTCAAAGAAATTGAAAAAAAACACTGTTTTGCAAATTTTTTTGATAATTCTGGAACGGCTACAAATATTTAAATTATTAAAACAGAATATTGTTGGGTATAAAAAGCGCAATTTTGCCCTAATTTAACCAACCCTGTATCTCTTACCGTCTTCGAGATCCTAATGGTGTCCTTTGAATTTGTAAGACCCTGTATAGAGAAGAAAGCATTCTCAATAGAAATTTTATCTGAACAAACAACCAGTTGATGCCTACTTTATTAAATAACTAGATTTATATTAATACCAAAGTTTATTTTAACTTAACAGTTTTATCCATAAATACAGATCATTCTTTGTAAATGTCTTTAATTAGTCAAAAATAGCGATATAATCTAAATCTAAAATTAAAATTGTAAAAATAAATGTTCAACAAAAAGTGTAAATAAAACATGTTTATGTTAATCAATAGAGGTAAGTGGGGAATAATCCCTTAAACGTGTTTCATCAGTCTATTTTTAGAAGACGTAATTGATATCTACAAGTTGGATGCCTATAAATTACTAATATTAGGTTTTGCATTATTTATTACAATTGATTATTTGACATTGATGTCACTAAATTTAATTAAAATGGATAAAGTTTTTCAGTAAGCGGTAAACTTTGGGTTCTAAATATTTTTGGGTTGTGTTATAAGGCATAGGTATTTTTTTATTTAAAAAATACAAAATATTACGTCTTATATACTTAATTATTTCGGAAACTAGTTTTATAAGATTTAATGGAGTAAATGAATTTCGGAAAAATGTAACCTTAATTTTTAGAATAAAATCAAATAAAATTACTGAGATTAATTACAGCCTCTACTAAGTGATGTGACCGGCTTCTATATCTTTTTGTCTGGAGATTTTACAGCAATTTATTCTTGATTTTAATCTTTATACATATAAAACATTTATTAAAATATTTTAAATATTGAGAAACAATCCGAATACAACGTTACGTTTAACATTGTCTGACGATTTTTTGGAAATATTTAATTTTTAGTTTATGTCTTATGAGTACTGCAAACTGTTTTATTAAAAAAAAATAATAAAAAATTGAGTGACAATTCAACATGTTCCAAGAATAGAAAAGAAAAACCAAATTTGTATATACGTCCAAATTAAATTTATTTTAGGCTATGGCAAAGCGTTTTCGGCTTTAGCCATCATCAGTGCCATTTTGTCATCTTACGACACAGAACAATGTGCATTAACAAATACTTTTAAAGCACCAACCATATAAAACTTTAGATTTTAATATAATATATATGTAGTTAAAAACTATAACTATATATTATCTTAAAACCAAAATATGTTGTTTTGTACAGTTGGTGTTTTAAAGAGTATTTCTTTATGGATATTTGCCTATGTCGTAACATAATGATGATGAAAAATGAAAGAACTTTACTATGGCCTGAAATAAATTTAATTTGCACGTACATACAAATTTGGTCTCTCTCACCTTTCTTATTTATTTTAGGCAAGTAATATTTAAAAAAAGTGTTTTACATTAAATATTTTTAAAATTAAAGGCTCCACAATAATGCAAAACTATATATTTTTTTCTTCAAATATTTGTAGAAAGTCCCGTAAATGATTATTTAGAAAGAAATTTAAAGAGAAAAAGAAGACGAAGGAATACACGTGTGTGTCAATAGAGGTTAAAAATACATTTTATTTTCTCGTTGCCTCCTTTAATTGGTAATTCTGAGTTGATTGATTACCTACCTTTTGTGCAGGTTAAATGAAACTTTTATTAACTTTATTTGATTTTTATATATTAAGTGTATACATGGTGCTAAAGGTTTATGTGTAAAAATAAGAATTTAACAAACCATCAAATTTTGAAAATCTTTTACCTGTAGTAATAGCATATTAGACCAAATTAAACTTTAAGGCCAAACAATATTGTTTTGCTTCTAGGTAGCGTTTTTATTAAAAGGCATAAGTATCACTGGGTATAGAAACGTAAAATACAGGAAATTTACTAAAACCACCCTAGTGTAATAACACTTTAAAGGTGCTTTATAACTGTGCCAAATTATCCACTGTAGTTACTGGGTTTTTATTTAAGGCACTGACACTAAAATAGTTTTATCATATTTAAAAAGGTTTTTGTAGTTTGCTAAAGATAATACATGTATTATTAAATTTAGTGAAAAACTCCAAAAATTTAACCTATATTTGCTAAGTACCAACATATTAATTACTGGGTAATTCTTAATCTTTAAAAACCATTTAGTATATTTTTTTACAGCTTAAAAAAATTAGTCAGCTAAACTTTTTGTTGGTTATAAAAAGTAATTAATAAAAAGTCATGATGATAGTGTTTGTTATTCTTATTGGTACTCTACACCCAGTTGTGATTTTATTTTTAGCGGTTAGAATTACAATAGGTTAGTACTTTATTTTTTATTAATATTTTTTTATGTCCCATTTCACTTAAAAAAGTAATTAGTTGAACAGGTAACAAAAATACGCGCAAGGTTATTTAAACTGCTTTTAGTAACTTAGTTATTTTTGCATAGTTTGTTGATATGTGAATTATTTTCGTTCTTTTAAAAAACACACCATCAATAAAATCTTATTATTTCTTTTAACAAGAAAATTCTTATTTTATAAACAAAATCTTGCCCTTAATTCCAAATATAATTTTAGTTTGTATGCGTGTAACCTGCTTTCATATATTAATACTGTGCTACTTTTAGGAAATAAATTGCAAGTAGAACACGTTTAAAGTAGACTATTGGACCTAAGAAAAGAAATTTGTTTACCTGGTAAGATGTTATTTTCGTTTTAACTTGTTTTGATCGTTTATTCTTTTTTAAGTGTAAAAAGTAATAATATTAAACTCTTTGCAATTTATTATCCATATAATTGCAATTAAAAAAAAATAGGTTTGAGAAAAATTAAAAACCAGTTAGTTAAGTTTAAAGAACAATAAATAAAATTACAAAACATTTTTTATAGGTTCAAGTGCACTAAATTTTTAGTTTGCAGAAAACGTAAAAGTGTTACCTTATACATGGTATCTACAAACTCCATCAAAAATCTAAGGTGGTGATTTTTTATTGAAAAAAAAACTTTATGTAAATATATGTCCTAAACTTCATACTTTTAAAACTAGAATCTTTCAAAGTTATAAAAAAATACATTTTTATACTAACTTTCAAACAAATTCAGATATTTTTTAACAAATAACACCATTTCGAATTAAGTAAGAATGTAAACTATATTAATTAATAAAATCCTTCTTTTTTAAAACAATATCTTTATATTTAGGACTAAGTGAATAAAGCATGCTGAAAAATGGCTTTTATCTATTAACCAGAAACCCATTTATTAAATAAAAAGAAAGTTTAAAAAAATAAAATTTGTTCGTTACTAAACGAGAATTAAAAAAATATTTTTATTTTTGGTAAATACATTGGCGTATTATTTTTTTATAAAAAATATTTATGGTAAATCGTTAACGGGCGACTCTGGTGAAAAATTTTATATTACATGAAAAAATGTTCTTTGATGCTAAGAAAATATTAACAAAAATTTATTTTTCTGAATTTGTATCAAAATTATCATAAAAAAACGATTATTTTTATTAAACACCCTATAGTGCAAAAAGCAAGGCGTTTTGACCCATATTTATATCTTTTTTTTCGAAATATAAACAGAGCTACGTTTTTGTACCAGGTCAATGTCCTATAGGAATTTTATTTTCCCCTCGTAGACCATTACAGCCAATAAACTCGATCTATAAAACCAATATAACCACCACTTTGGAATAGCAGCATCCGATAATCCCATCAGGCGATGAAAATGGGGTGCATCAAAATAAACCAATCATAGGAGTCGGAAAAGCAATGGCTGCAGGGTGGAAATGTCTGGGGTACAGAGCAGGTATCAAAAAAGCTATGCATACAATACAGGATTTTACAAAGGTTTTTTGCGTTCCTTCCACTAGTGGCCACTTAAAAATATATGTTATATTATTATCTCAGACATTTTTGAATTGTGTAAATAAACTGTATAATACCATATAAAATATCCATATAAATATTGGTACCGTGGTTTACATGACCCTGTGAAAGCCCAAGTGATCTAACTTTAAATTTTAGCAAATCTTTGTTCTGCTTAGTGTTTTTAAATTATTGATAACACAATATAGAAAATTTTAACCAATATAAAAATATATTATAATTTAAACACTAAATGCTAAAAATCATTAAATTTTGAATTGAATCACTCTGGGTTTTATGACCCTAGGATAAATGCGAATTATAAACATGTAGAGACGAATTGATTTGAAGTGACTATCCTATCCAAAACCCTTTTTTTTTGCTTTTATACGTGAATTTTACCAACGAAAATTGACCTGTTAACAAAAAAAAATCTAAAAGTGAAATTATTTAATTCAGTTGTATTAAATACACCTAAATAATTTTCACTATAAGGCATGATACGAGGGTTATTTATTTGTTAATTATAAAAAAATATATAAAGGGGTAAGGGGGCTACTAACAGTAAAAAATCTATTTGTAATATTTAGTAAAATACTATAACATGGTTTTATTGATGAAGTTACAGTTTGCCAACTGAGTCTAGCCAGATGGAAGGAATGCGGAAAAAAACTAAAGTTGCTTTTAAGATGTTGCCAGATTTTCATCCTACTGCTGTGAACCTATTTTACACTTTTTTAAATATAATATTTTATATTTTATAAAGTACTTGTTTACACCTTGTTATTGATTTATTTTTAATTCCCTAAAGAGATTTTATTGTATTGCTCTATTTTCTTAGAGTAACCGATTATACTATGCTTTAATATTCATATCGTCCCTAAAATATTTTTATATTCTTAATTTCCGACAACAAGGCCGCCCTACCAAGATAACCACTCAAATAATGTTTACTGATTGGTTGCCGCTGGAACGAGCCTCCAAAGAGGTGGAGCCTCGCATTAACATAGACGGGGAATGGTTTGGAATTTATTGTACTTTTTAAATATTTGTTTCTTATTAACATTTTTAGTATTGTGGTTTTGTGTGGGTATAATAACGTAGAAATTTAATTTGGTATTTTGATTTTCGATCGCATTCAAAAATAATTAAGGTAAGTATGTATGTAACTAAATAATAAATTAAATAAATAAATCCGTTCTTCTTTCAAGCTTAAAGGTGGGTTTTACGCTCATGCAATTTGCGCAAATTGACTTGTGCATACCAATTTGTGCAAATAAATTGGAGCATGTAAACGAAAATCGTTTACTTGAGCTAGCAAAAAGGTTTGGCTTGTGTAAAATATGTATGGTCAGATAATTTGCATGCGGTTGGTGCAAATGTATGAACGTGTAAACGACATACAAATTTAAGACATGCGTAGTGAGTAAATAATAGTTGTATTGGCGTGATTTATTTATCGTTTTCTATTTGATGGGTCTTTAATATTATTGTTATTTTTGTGGTAATAATAATATCAGTGAAAGAAAAAGTTTCTTTTGGAATTTATTAAGCGCCATTCTATTAATAAATAAATATGAAAGTAAGTAGTAACACCAGCTCATACTAACGATTCGTCGTCGTACTCCATCGTTTACTGATAAACAAATTTGTGCAAATATACTTGACTGTAAAAACAAATGTAATAGTTTAGTCTAATTTGCACAAATCAACTTGCGCAAATTGCATGAGCGTGAAAACCCACCTTTACGTAGACATTTCTTGTTCGTTATAAAAAACTATTTTTAACGCCAGTCAAAATTATGGAAAAAGAATCCTTTTTAAAAGGCAAAATTATCCATGGGCAATTCAGAGAAATAATTGCCAATATCTATAGAGTTTGCGATGCGAAAGGAACAAATAATACTTTGAAACTGCCTCTAAAAAGAAAACTTGATCGCGTTTCCCTTTATGCGGTAGTTTCTATTAACAGTGTACGAAGAATCCGCAGGAAAGATGAGGAACGTTGAAAGGAACAATTTTCGAAAGAATTTTTTTTTTTGCGTTAGTACATTCGGACTTTCATTTGTTTATTTGAAAATATTCACACAACGTTTCGGACAGTCCTATCTCTGTCCGTTTTTAAGAGTGTAAACTGTAAAACGGACAGAGATAGGACTACCCAAAACGTTGTGTGAATAGTTATAAATAAAGACAGTGGAAGTCCAAAATGAATTTAGTGTCACTAATGCTATTAATTATAATACTGATATGCTATTCTCATTACAATTAAAAATATTTAGATCTTGGCAATTTCCACTACATTTTTAAAAATAAATTATTGCTTACATATTTTTCATCATATTTAAACTGTTTAGCAATCATTTATTCGTACGCCTCTGATTAGACTTGATAATGCACAATTATTATTTCCCCTGCCTTCTTGCGTCGTCTGGCTCGTTTCACTGGGCGAACTTTACTACATGGTTTATATTATTCTATTGTAAAACTAATAAACATTTTAAACATAACGTTTTATTATTTAATTAAAATGTGTATCTAATACTTTTTTTTGTTTTAAGTGGATATCAAATAAAATTAAAATTTGTGTTTCTAATTTACAAAATTATTGTTTTTAAAATTACTACCGTTTAGGCCTAAGTTTAAAATAACAAATTACATAGTAATTTTAGTTTAACAAAATAATCTAAACTTTTACTTACAACAGCGTTAAAAACATTCTGTAGTAATTTTATTTGTATTTTATAGAACAACATATTTTTTAAAGATTACCAACTGCTAAAAGAAGCCAGTTTCATTTTTGTGAATTGCTTACGTTACTCAAGATATACATTCCAATCTACTTGGCAGGTTTCGCAGATATACATTAATCAAATAATATATTATCATGATATTAATTAAAATATAATATATTGCAATATTTATGCCAAATATATATTCAAATTTATAATATATTAAATCTTAACAGAAATGGGTTCCTACTTACCTTTAAGCAAATCTAATCATTCAGCCAATAATTGTTTACCACTTGCACCAAAGTAAAGCCTTAGGTTTATGTTATTTTTTTTTAATTTAGGAACTATAATTATGTTTTATATTTTTAAAAAATATGCAATTTTCAATTTTGAGTTTTTATCTGCCCATAATTATGATGGCTTCTAAGTTTTTAATTCTTATTTTTATCAATAAATAACATGTTTTCATTCTTCGGATTACTTATCAATGTTAACTTACGGATATACAATTTTTAATATTATTACCATTATCTATTATTTCCATTATTATCCCATATATATCATTAATATCCGGTATTTTATTATTTTTCATAAATATTGTGATATTTACGATCCGTACAAATTGGTGACCAATTTTGTGTTGTTTTTATTTATTTGTAAAAAAATCCAATTTTTTAGATTACCCTTTCCCACTTGCCTTTAAAGTCTTTTTTCTTTCAAAGTGTAATTTTTGATTTATTTAAAAAATCCTTTAAATTAAAATTTGTTATAATAAAGATACTCAGTAAAATTCTTAATGGTTTACAGCATTTATAAATTTATAAAATGCAAGTAAAAACTTTAAAAATCCGTGCTTTTGTTTTGATATCTGACCTACATATAAGTTTCCCAGCAAGCATGAAACCAAGCTTGGTCATTGCACCGGCCCTGCTAGAACGAAACGATCGATCCTGCAATGGCACTCTTTATTCCTGAACTTGGACTTAGAGTTGGTTAGAGAATCCTTATTTGGGCGAGTGTTGTAGACAGCGATATTATTATACTGTCGTAAAGTCATGATAATAAATGGAACCAAGCTGGTTTATGAGCTTGAGGTGTTTAAACAGGACTGTAAAATTAATTATTATATTAAAGTCATTATTTCTATAGCTAAAGGATTCTTTTATGTTTAAAATGATTTTAATTTTTTTAAATCCCAAGGTTTATTTAAGTTTTATTTAAGGTAGTATAACTTATTTTTGTATACATACCGGGTGGTGTGTCACCGCGCGGAACATAGGAAATCCCATGAATATTTTAAGGGGGTTAATTATTGGCTGCCCTGTACATTTTACAGAAAGATGTAAGATAACTTTTTGACGAGACCAATCTGACAAACCATTGTGTAAGTCTCAAAAAGTGGTGCCACTTTAGTATGCGGTCTACCTGCGTTTCGGGATTTTCCAAAGTATCAACCTATTATTTGGATAATATCTATTTACTATTTACATAATCTTTCTAATAATTTTAAGAAACATTAATACTTAAGAGTACCACAATTGTAAGAATTAGTACCTAAGCAGGGACCTGCTGATTCTAATAGAATATTAATGACCCAATTATGGTGATATGGCTAATGCTAGTCGGCGGAAATACAACCGTGGTCGCATTTTAAATGGAGACCGGGCGGCATTATCTGAAGACATCGACGCCGAGGTTGAAAACAATAGAAACCATGGTGCTAGAGTAAATGGCCCCTGGGTATTTGGCTTAAAAGAGGAACAGACTGCCGCTACTTTTTCGTAGAGCGGTGGGATTGGGACACATTAATTTTAATCATTCAACGAGAAGTGCAGCTTGGGTCAGTAATTCACTCGGATGAGTGGCCAGGAACTTGGATCAATTGGGGTATACACATTCCACAGTTAATCATCAAGAAAATTATGTATACCAAGCTACAGGAGCCCATACACAAGGGGTCGAGAGGTCTTGATTAGACGCTAAAATACAAATTCTGAAAAAAATGAGAGAAGTACCTATACAGCATTTCCAATCTCACCTGGATCATTTATGCTGGAAAATATGGAGAAACAAGTCAGAAAATTTGTAAGAGTATTCCTTAATGATATAAGAACTGTATATAGATAACTGTACATATTACTTTAATAATTGTGACGTATTTTTCATAAAAAAATAAAACAATACACCAATCTGCCTCTATTCAGTTTAGCTAAGCTTATGTTAATTTTAGAGATAGTGTCAGGGTTATTGTCATATCAAATCATAGATTTGGTTTGTATTTTAAATGGTAGACCGCATACTATAACAGAGACAGGTCGGTAGACTGCATACTAAAGTAGAAATGTATCGGTAGACCGCACACTAAAGTAGCAAAACAAAATTTAATAAGCGAATCTTGAATTATTCAATTAAATTGCAAAATTAGCAAGTTTTCGGTTCAGGTATAACCAAACAGGCACCTGTAAAATGAATGTTGTCAGTGACATAAGGAATAGTGTAAATCACCACCTTCTAGATGTTTTAAATAATTGTACTATTTTCCGTTAGTACAGTTCTAACATCTAGAAGGCGTGTAAATAAATTAGTGACAGTCAGTATTTGCCTTATAACAAATTGTTGTTGGCTGCTGTCTGTTTGGTTCTGCCTGAACTGAAAATTTTGTAATTTTTCAATTATATTTAATTAAATAATTTCCGATTTACTTTTTAATTTTTTTTGTTACTTGGTACGAGGGTTTGTCAGATTGGTCTTTCTAAAAGTTATCTTACATTTTTTTTGTAAAATATATCGGGAAGCCCATAATTAATGCCTTTAAAATTTACATGGCATTTCCTATGTTTCGCTAGGGGACGCACCATCCGAAATATCTTTTTTTTTATATCCATAAAGTTTTGCATAAATACAAGGTCTTTCTTAGCTACGGTGATTCCTTATATCGTTTGAACCTATGTTCAAGTTTGCTTCATTTCTGATATACTGACTTAAATATTTAAATTTGGTATAGTTATTTAAAATAATAAGACTCTTATTAAACCCTAACTAGATTGAAATTATTGGTTACAGTAGCGTCTTAGCTGGCACCACAGCCAATATTATTCAATATTATTAAAAAAGGTACACCACCAACTTTTTTGTACTTTTAAATTTTTTTAACAATAAAGCAACTAAAAATATAATTTTTGGACTTTGTATTTCGTCAATTTTTGTGTTAAAAAAGAAAAATATAGCTACTTTACAACAGTCTAAAAGTATTCATACACAAGATAAAATAAAAACAAAAAATAAAGAATAAACAATTATGACCTAACAATAATGAACTAAATTTACCACCTTCTGAAAACATGCAGGACTCATTTACTTTAAGGTCGAAATATTTTTTTTCTCGAAAACGAAGCTAAATACAAGTAAAATACAGGAGATATAAGATTTGTATCTTTAGTGATTTAGTCGAAAAAAAAATAAAAACTACAAAAAAATCAGTGGTTATTTTATTTTTTTATTTTTGAAAATATTTAATTTAAAATTAGTTTTTATGGATAATATCAAATTCTACAGTAAAAAATTACCCTCGATATTTATTCTTTATTTAGATAGCGATTTGACCATGCCGAGAAATGGTTTTTATTTATTTACACGTGCATCAAATGAAAAAGAGTAAAGAAATCAAATTTGTGTCAAACTAAACAAGAATTTTAAGAATTATTTTTATTTCAGAAAAATTAAATGGCGTACCATTTTTAAATTAAAAATATTTAACTTAAACCTTTCATGGACGACACTGGTAAAAATAAAAAAATTGTATGCTATAAAATATCTTGGTGCAATTTTTTAAAAATTTCCAAATTGATATAAAAGTTATTATAAGAAAACACAATTTCGTCAAAATTTTTAACACCCTGCAGTTAAAAAACCAAGACGTTTAGGACATATTTCATATAAAGTTTTTTTCATATTTTTTATTGTAGAATTAGCCTTTAAAGTTTTAGCTAAGTTGTGAAAAAAAGTGCATATAACATTAATTGATTTTTGTTTTATTGTATCCTTTTTGATTAAAAATCGCAATTAAGAACTAATAAGCTCCTTTCCTCCTAAGCTTTTAAATAGAGAATTTGTAAACAATATTTTTTTTCATGAGTACCAAAATAGAACAGTTGTGTTTTTGTTTACACTAATCTAAATCTAGTTTCGTAACTGCGGTTATAATATCTTACGGAGTTTAAACTGACAAACACAGATTATTAAAGTTATGAGCTTGTTCCTAAATTAATCTTAAACTGCTAGAAAATAACTGGATATTTTTAAAGTATAATATCCCAAATCACTCAATACCATTAAAAATATGTACCATTTTAACGCTACTTGTATCAATTTTTAAACTTATATTAAAATCAGGCTTGTTTAAAGAACATCAGTGTAAATTTTTTGTACAAGAATTGTGTCCTAAACTACCTTTATTTTAATGTATGTTGTTGCAAATTATCATTTACATTGCAGCACCTATTATACCTTTATTTTTAAAAAATGTTAGAGGGAAGTTTCCATTACTAATAGCTTTTGCCAAGATATTTACTCACTGTTTTTAAAAAATATGGTTTGATTCTAGTATTTTTTTATAAAAATAAAACCAAAAAATGCTGTGGAGTAGTTTTTAACCAAACATTTATCAAAATTTTACCAAGGTGTCTATATTGGTTTAAGGGCACTTTAATGATTTAAATATTGAAAAAATACAACAATATACATTCTAAAAAATAGAAAAGCAGTAGTAAAACAAACAAAACTAATTAAAGTGTGTGTTGGTAAAAATTATAATTTACCTGCCATCCTTGTAAAAGTAAACTCCTATCCACTGTTCTCAACCACATGACGGCATCTCCTGCCTGAAAATCTCTTAGTTTATAACATCTAGAACGTAAAAACATTCCTAAACATTTCAGCAATTCTGAAGTAGAAGCTTGAATAACAGTTCTTCTTGGGGCGGCCACCGGCACCACCTGATTTGTCTCCCGTTGGCTTGGCAAGCTTGGCTTATTCGTGAGTTTTTCACAGTGTAGATTGTAATTAGTATTATTAGCATTGTTAACACGAACAATATCTAATGCTAAGGCTGACGTAGATTTTGAGGTACTGTAATACGTAGGTTGTTTATTGGATTGTTGCTGCTGGATATTTTTGTTTTTGTCCACCGGTGGATGGATGTTGTCTAATGGTTGCCTAAAGACAGTAATGTTTTTATTTTTAATATTTTCTTGCTTCTTTTGTTGTTGTTTGTGGTAGAAAATCGTTTCCATGACAGGGCGTTAATAAACAGTGAATGCTTCTTCAAATTCTTTTCAAGCGCATTTTTTCAGAAATTATCCGCGCGTTATCATTGTTGTTAATATTATTTATCGTGTGGGTATTCGAGTGACTTAAATTTGCCTTGTTACTGCTACAGTCTCTGTTGTTTTTCACATTATTTAGTTGCTCATAAGAAAAGTTATTTAAGGCAAAATCTCCAGTACTGGTCGTAGTGTACAATGGCCGGGCCCGATCGCGAGGAGAAAAGCTCAACACAGTACCCATGTTGTTAAAAAAATAGCACACGACCTACTACTACTAAGAGGAAGGCCACTACTCACGCACAACTATAACTTGACATCTTAAGGGCAAAAATCCACCCTCTGAGGAAAACTCACAGACCCTGGGAAATCTTTCTGTCGGGGTCGATCGGGCTATGCACGGAGCATGCTCTTCGTTGCTGGGAAACCGTTGTGATGTCACAAAAAATCAATAGGGAAAACCTACCCTTAGTTGACAGGGTAGGCTCTGTTAACATTTAAGGTCAAATATACAGTATGTTCACTGTCCACTGGGGTGCTTTAAAAAATATATATTTTTTAAACTTTTATCTCTCAAATGTTTTATTTAAGGTAAAAAAAATCCTCACCAAACATGAGCTCTGTGGCTCAACTCTAAGGGGTCGCTATTTTTATCTTATGATGTATGCTTAACATGTAAAAAAAAATATTTTTATTAATTGCATTCACACATAATCTACGCAAGTTAAGTCTTTAAGTTCTACAAAATTCTAAGGCAAAGTATGATTATCTTTTCAAAAGGCTAGTTACAGCCATTTAAAAATAAATACATTTAAAAATTTAGAGAAATAGGTTGCAATATTTTTTATTTTTTGGATAATTCTTTAAAGTTTTACTCAAACTATTAGTCAGTTTTGTAAAGCACAGAGACTCAACTTTAAAAATATTAAGAGGTAAAAAAATGCGTAAATTATGAGTAAAAATGATTTAAAACAAAAAAATTTTCCCATATTTATTGAGCTATAAGGCTCATATTTGGGGAAGATTTTTTTACATTAAATAAAAACATTTGAGAAAAAATATAAAAAATTTGAAGCACTCGGATCCCCTATCCACGGATATACTTTACAATATCACAAATAGGCCAAACATTTTACTGTTTTAGTCGTGTATAGCAAATGCTTTTGCTTCTTATAAAACAATATGTACATTGAGGAAGATGTTTTGTCTTATACAAGAACCACAAAAACTACCAAAATATAAGAATATACGAAAAAATACTACCTTTGTTTCTAATCATTTAGTAAAATGTTAAATACAAAATATTTTTAGATTCGAATAGGCATCCATTATCTAAAATTTCAGTTTAATGAACGTTTTTTAAATTTTCGATACCAAAATAAAAAATTGAAAAATTATTAAAGGTAAAGGCACTTTTATCTTTTTGCATTTTTGTTTTTTTTTTGGGAAAGGGGTTTAATTAAGAAGCAAAGCATTTGCCATTCACGACTTTCTTAAACATTAACATTTTTAGTCTATTTGTGCTATTGTTAAGTTCGTTCGTGAATAAAATTTATGAATGTTTTAAAAATATACTATTTATACAACTTTAATTATGAAATATATCTAAAAGGAAAAAGAAAATCTTTAATTTTATAATTTTTAAAAGTAATCAAGGAATTGTACACAAAACCAACAAAATACGTGTGTTTTTATGCTACACTGTTATTAATACACTTCACAACAAAATTTTTTAGTAGCACCACTTTTTAAACATATTTTATACAGGCGAAAAATTTAAGATGGGTTGACATCTTGTTTAAAACAAAGGGTATACATCATCAGCTAGGTCAAAAGGTTTACAGGCATTGCGTAAAAAAGACGGTCTAACGCGTGTAAAATACCAACAGGTAAAAATTAAATAAATACATCAGGCTGACAAAATTTATATTGTTTGGGTTCATTGCGTCTCTCTTTAAATTTGGTCGGATATAAAGATAGGAGTAGTTTATTTTCACCTCCCTCATTCCATTCAATTCCATTGAAATGCAAACATTGTCAGAAAATATATTTTTATAATAAAAATATTTTCATCGAATCTCATTATTCTTGGGCTTTTGTTTTTAACGTAAAAAAGTAAAACGTTATTTTTCCTTCATTTTTGTACCGTGATATCTCCCTTATGGTTGACTTTTGACCCCATGTTTATAAAGCAAACTACCCTGTTTAGAAACACCCTGTATGAATATTTAATAACCCGAGTTCACCATCTAGTTGTCACTTCAACACCACTAATACTACTAAAACTTTAGTCCCAGAACTAAACATTTCTTAAATTTTAGTTGTATAGAATTTACATATAAAGGAGAAAACAAGCCCTAATGAAAAATCAATAAATACATTATGACGAAATTACAATTAGCTGACTAATTCTTTAGAAAACTAAATTTCTTGGCAATTATAGCATTATAATTTCGATAAATATTGTTAATTGCACCATCTTGGGTACTTATAATTATTAAGGGTGTTTTTCTTGTTTTACTTTCTACTTAAACTAAACTAAATTCATTATTCTGTTTGACAAAAAAATTGTTTTAATAGAAGAAATAAGTAATAAAACAATAAAACAAGAGTTATGAGAGGTCTTGTGACCGAAGGATCATTTAAATAAAAATTAAAATTGGTACAGTACAACTCTCTAGTAGGGGAGCCCACGATGCTAAATGGGGATTCACTCGAGCGTCATAGAGACCTATTGGGTTTCAAAGCTTAGATAAAAAAATGTTATTCAGTGTATGTCTTTTTATTGGTAGGGAAGCGGCTATAGGTTTTAATATAGTCAAAAAATACTGTTATTATTTTGGCTTGTGGAGATTGTTTGGATCGTATCGGATCACGGACGGTTTTGAATCCCACCCCCTAGCATGGGGAAGAAAGGACATTTGTTGGGAAAAGAAGTGCTTTGTCAGCCATGTTTTTATTGTGGACGGTTATGTTGACTCCCCCTTAGTATAGGGGAAGAAGAATGTGGTGGTTGAAAAATTAGTAAAATTTAGGTATTTTGAAAGCAAGGACCTTTTTTCCTTGCTCTTTAATTAAAAAATATAGGATTATAGTGGAAGTACTGAGGTAAGGAAGAATTGGGCTTTCTTAAAGGAGACATTGCCCTTCAAAATTTTTGGTACGTGACTTTATTTGGGCCTCGAACCCCCCTCCCATCCATAAAAAACCTATATAATATACGTATTTGTCCGTGTATCGAATTATATATTTTTCGTTATCATTGAATTCTTTTTTCAAAATAAAAGAAAATAGACACGATCAAGAATGTCAAAATGATCTTTTTTACAACTTTGTAGCCCTCCGCTTTCTTTATGTCACTGTCAAATTATCAGATTAATGGAATATACACTCTCTAGCATGTAATGAACTTTTCCTATCTTCGCGTTTGAATATTTCTGATGGATATATTTTTGTATTTTACGATCGGCCTAAAATACGGGGCTCATATTTGGTGGAGTCACTTAACCGGGTACAAGGTATCCTCCAGTAAATTAATCTGCCGCGCTACAGTAAATCCCGAAATGCCCCTCTTGGGCTCCCCTACCACTCCGACGAACTTAAGATGCGAAAAAATTTGGTCTGGCTTTATAAATATACGGAGTGAAATAATATAACGATCTAACCCAACTTACCTTTGTCAAAGACATTGTAGACTCCAGAGTGCGGCATCTGCGGTATCTTGCATAACTCATAAACAAAAAACATTTTTAAATTTTTTGTAACTTTTAGATAAACATTCTTATTTTTTAACATATGAGGGACTAGTTTCAAAGTGTACCATCTCCAATATTAGATTGTTATGATATATGTAATAAAAAATAAACACAGAATCTGGGCCTTAAAAAGTATTTTAGAAAATATAAATATTTTTACATACTATAAATTATTACAAAAAATAAATGAACAAATTTAGTAGATTTCCAATAAATATTTATGTTTAATCAAAAAGCATCGTTTTTATAATACGAAAATGTCACTGGCAACTTATTTATTATTATTATTATATGTTTTTTATTGGTTTCCCAAATGGCCTTCGGCCGAAGTGCTTCAGCCACAGTAAATTTACAATTTATTTTGGTAACATATATGTAAAGCAATTTATAAATTAAAAATAATATAATATACTTAACAGAAAAAAAAATATACATGTAATATTGCGGTTGACATAAAAATGTGGAATTTTTTTATATAGTAGCGGGTAAACTCGACGTACTAGCGAAGGGTTTATGGTAATGCTGCAGGTATTTTCGACGCATAATTTTTATGCTATTTGTACCTGTACCGGAGACAATTTAATCAGCAAGTTAAAAAATTATTCAATCTTTAATTTTGAATATCTTTTTAATGGTTAGATTTGTCTAAAAAAATAGAAAAAATCATTTTTGTGGTGAATTAAATTTAGGTTTAATTAAGGAATTAAAAAAAAAAACATTGACTCACCAGAACTAGCCTGACCCCCACCTATACTCTGTCTTCGGTGGAGAATTTTCGAGTAATATCAAGTAACAAAACACCGAAACCCAAAGACAGAGTATAGGTGGGGGTCATAGTTCTGGTTAATTAAATATTTTTTTCCTTAATTAAAGCATTATATTCCTTTAACCTTAACAAAAGTACCAACCTGTACCCAAATATGCGTCGAAAATATATTGGATTTCGGACTTTTCTTTGGCATTGGTAAAAAGGTTATTATGCGTCGAGATTACCACCGCCGCCAGTTATTTGCCTGCTTTATAAAACCAAACAGTTTCCTCGTTTAGGAGAGGTAAATTCTTGGCTATTAATGGTAACAGATCAAAAAAATGTTTTTAAGAGTTATTAGGACACTAAGAAATTAATATTGCGCTTTTTGATTTAAACAAATTATATAGTGAGAACATTTTAAAATGGCAAATTCAGTATCCTTTAAAAATTATTAAAAACCGTGAAAAAAGGCCACCTGCAATTGGACTATTTAACAGAAAGGCGCCGCTATCCTTTACAGCGCCGCGCCGAAAACAAACAGGCTGCAACAAGCGGCATATCATAAAGGTAAGTTAGCAAAGGCGACCGCGAAGACAACCGTACCGATTTATATGCTTAAAACTTTTTTGTGACTTTTTTCTTGGACTCTTTGTTTGACCTCCGGACAGTGCGGACGTGCGTAGAGGACTACAAAGTTCTTCCCGGAGTGGCGGTTAGAGGTGCCGTATGAACGTTTTTACCTTCGGGAATCAAGGAAAGATTCACGCTAAATTGACGGCATCTTTCTTCTGGATCTAAGCGCTGTGAGCGAAGATTCCTATAAGCTGATGGTATCCTGTTTGGTGGTGAACACGAGGTATTTCTCAAATGGCGGGAAATAGATGGGCGTGCCATGGGAGCTGCCAGTAGTGAAAGTGAAGGTTTTACGTAACACCAGTAGCAGTTCTTGGTTTGATAGCCGACAATTTATGCATTGCATCGATTGTAGAATTATTTTTGTTTTCTTTTGGAATTTCTGGGAGCTACGAGCTCGATTATCCAGATTTTCCGCCGACGAAGCCCTGGAAAGCATAGGCCGGAAGAGTGGTGGATTGGACCTGAAGGGATCAAAACCAAGAAAAAAAAGAGATAGAGAGAGAGACTTTTTTCTTTTCAAAGAGTACCGAATTTGCGTTGCTTAACTGTTCTTTCTAAACGTGAAATTTTAAACTCCATCTCAAATACTTAAGCGGGTATAAAACGTGTCAAGTAGCTTAAGAAAGTTGCTAAAACAAGTAACTGAATTAGGGTACATGTAAATCTACTAAATTTACTACTTGGGCAAAGAGGTACATAGTTTTTAGCATGTTTTTAGTTACTTACTTTAGAACTTGCATAAGCTGCTTGACACGTGTTAAACCGGTATTAGTTTAACTTCCAAATAAAAATTTAATCGCAATCCTTCCCTGTTCCTAAACTAATGCTGTAAATTTTACTATAGCGATGGTTCGAGGTGAAAAACGTATCGGCCAACGGCTTGCCTGGGCGTTTGACATTTGCGTTGCTGAGCTTGAACTCTCTAGAGACTGGAGAGGGAGCATCAATATAATGTTGCTACAAAATAAAAAAAAACATTTAATTTTGATTTACTTTGTAGGTCCCAAGTAAATAACTATTAAGGCAGGTCTAGACGTAAAAGAAATAAAAAATAAAAAAATTTGTATGATGTTTTTACTTAGTAAAAATGTTACTAAAAATACCTACAAACGATTTGCTAAGCATGGAAACTAATATTTTATTATAGTATAAATTATTAACTACGATGTTTTTATAATGTAAATTATAAACTAATATTTTATTATAATATAAAATAATCAAAACATTTAGATATTAATTTGTAAAAAATAGGTTTAAGTTATTTCTTTTAAAAATTATTGTTTAACCACTTGGTTAACCAGTTTTATATACTTATTTTCAATATCTTTTATCTACTATTATTTCCAAAAAAATATTTTTACAGATTTTTAGCATAAAAATACATCTTATACTATTTTTATAAATTAAATAACTTTAACCCCTATACAGGTTGTTTCACAATGTTATTCGACAAACTTTAAGGGCTAATTCTACAAAAAAAATTATATGAACGTATGTCCTAAACGTCTTAGTTTTTAAACTATAGGGTGTAATTTTTTTATTATTATTATTTTTTTATTATAACTTTTATACCAATTTAGATATTTTTCAAAAATTTGGTGGACGCCTCCTGTGCACCAGAAGACACTGGTATTTATTTTCTTTTATGCCAAAAATGTCCTTTGGTGCATAGAGAGCGTCCCACAATTTTTAAAAATATCTGAATTGGTATAAAAGTTATGATTAAAAACAATAATTTTTTAAAAATGTATCACCCTGTAGTTCAAAAACTAAGACGTTTAGGACATATGTTTATAGAAAGTTTTTCCTATTTTTAATTGTAAAATTAGCCCTTAAACTTTGTGGAATAAGTTGTGAAACACCTTGTACACTAGACTGATAAAAAAATCTTCTATTTTTTTCTTAATTATATCAAAAATATTGTTAGAATAATGAGAAAAATCCTGTGACAGACACAGCCCTTAATATTAAATTAAGAGGTCCCGCAGGATAAAGTTTAATTTCCCATGTGATTAACATAACATGATAAAATTAATGCTTCGGTTAAATACAAATGAACATTTAGTAAAGAATTTTTATGTTTATGTTTTTGTATGTTTTTTAAATTTTATTAATAATAAGTACTTATTAAGCTAACTACCTAATAGATTAACGTTTTCTTAACCGATCGCCGTTTGACGTTTGGGTTTCTGATATGGTGAATTTGTACTTTACCGCTTAGCACTACCAATGCATACGTAAAAATTTTTACGAAATATTTTGAGGTTAAGGAAAATACAAGTTTTGAGTCAATGTAAAACAGAAAAAGTTAAAAGTTTATCAGCTTAAACGGCGAGCGGAAACGGTTAACAGAATGTATAAATTGATAAATGGGACGTCGTTCATCTGTTAATTGCAAACGTCAAACGGCAAATAGAAAACTTTAAACTCCAGCTTTATTGTTTATTTTCTTTAGAAATTTGATTTATGTCAAAACTGTCAAGACACCAGTTTAAAATTTGCAAGGTGTAAATGGATGCCTACGCACTTTTACCTATTATTTTTACTAAATTAAACTTTTTTTTCTATTTTTTAAACTTAAAGAGAAACATTATACAGATTAGACTTTTATACCATTGTATACCAAAACACCGCGGTCATCCAATAATAAGATACAAAAATAAATATCTCATTTAAAATTAAAAACTGAATAATATCTGCGCAACTGAAGAGCTGGCAATATTCCAAGCAGCAAGCTGACGTCTTATTGACGTCTCTTTTAGTCATATTTGGTCACATTTGGTCAGCAAATACGTTATAAGATGACGACAAAATGACGTTAAATTGACCTCTCTAAGTCACGGACAAAAGACGTCCCGTTAATGACGTCTTTAAGATGATAAAAATTGACGCATATACTTTTTTTTAAAAAAGCTAAAATGATAAGATATTATATTTGAAAAGTTGAAATAGGAACAAACTTATTACTGCTTGCAATTTTCTTGCACCGCAGGGTCGCATCTCTCGGGACACTGTCCAACCTGGAGATGCAGATTTTTACACTAGCCGAAGATATTCCTTTCAAAGCTGATTTAGATCACCAACCGCAGACCGGACTCGAACTATTTTGGTCTCATCGATACGATGTAGGCGATAAAATGCGAAGATGTTGAATAAACGTAGTAGTTTATTGTTCATACGCCGCGTAGAGCTTTTTCCTATTTTAATTTTGTAAAATTATTAGTCTTATTTTTCTGTCATATCATATTTCGGTTGGATTTTGACACGAATCATATAATGTCACATAATTTTTCTGGCGGGTTTTCTAAACATGACGTTGTTAGATTTTGATGAGCTGGTATGACGAAAAATATCGTCGAAAAGACGTCACTTCAACGACGTCAAAAACACGTCATTAAAATGACGTTAAAATGTCGTCATAAATATGGTCTGGCCGTTTTATTGCCGCCGTCATCGCAGGTTGTAAATTATTGAAAGAAACAATTTTATTGGCTGATCAAACAAAAAGCGATAATTGGCGACGCGACGCCGTTTATAAACGGTTACATTATACGCCCTAACCCAAGCATCAAGTTGACGTCATTATGACGTCATTTTAAGTTGCTTTTGGTCATTTTTGCTCATAGGGAGTCATTAGACCATAATTATAACGTAATTTTAACGTCACTTTAATAACGTATTTTTGACGTCGTTAAAGTGACGTCTTTTCGACGTCATTTTTCGTCATACTAGCTCATAAAAATCAAATGACGTCATGTTTAGAAAACCCGCCAGAAAAATTTTGTGATATTATATGATTCGTGTCAAAATCCAACCGAAATATCATATGACAGAAAAATAAGACCTATAATTTTACAAAATTAAAATAGGCAAAAACTTTACCGATAGATGGCGTAATGAACAATAAACTACTACGTTTATTCAACATCTTCGCATGTTATGGCCTACACCGTACCGATGAGACCAGTCTGCGGTTGGTGATCTCAATTAGCTTTGAAAGAAATATCTTCGGCTAGTGTAAAAATCTGCATCTCCAGGTTGCACAGTGTCCTGGGTATGCGACCTTGCAGTGCAAGGAAATTGCAAGCAGTAAGAAGTTTTTCCGTTTTTAATTTTCAAATAAAATATCATATCATTTTAGCTTTTAAAAAAGTATATGCGTCAATTTTTCGTCATTTTAAAGACGTTATTATGACGTCATTAATGGGACGTCTTTTGTCTGTAACTTAGGGAGGTCAATTTAACGTCATTTTGTCGTCATTTTATGATGGCTTTGATGATTAAATGTAACAAAAATGACTAAAAGAGACGTCAATAAGACGTCAGCTTGCTGCTTGGGAAGTATAACTTGCGAACATGAACTGCAGTATACATGGGAAGTTATACTTCCCAAGCAGCAAGCTGACGTCTTATTGACGTCTCTTTTAGTCATTTTTGGTTACATTTAATCAGCAAAGACGTCATAAAATGACGTTAAATTGACCTCCTAAGTTACAGACAAAAGACGTCCCGTTAATGACGTCATAATAACGTCTTTAAAATGACGAAAACGGTAAGTTTAAAACTTCGGCTTAACATAAATGAAGTAACGTCCGAATAAACCCAAGTAGCTCAGAGAAAATTGTCACTTTGCAGTGAAACACAAAGATAATACAATAAAAAAATATTTTTTACTGGATCATTTTGGATTTTTTGCTTAATCCAAATTATACCGGGTGCTAAATTACTAGCAACCCGGTCATTTTCATGTAGCACCTATTTCACCGAAAGTGCTTTTAACTTTGCTTTTCAATTCTATAGGCCAATTCTAAGCAAATACAGTAAACCTCCTTACCACCTTATTATACCTATCTTATTAAGTTTTTGAGAAAATGGCGCTCAAAAATGTTATGTTAAGAGCCATTTTTATCGATTTTATAAAAAAGGTCGAAAAGGACTAATGCGATATTTTACACATATTTAATAAACCCTATATGAGGCGTCTAAATGTAAAACCCGACATCTCGTAGAACTGTAAAAAATGTGTTGGATACGTGATTATATAGAAAATGTTCCCTAGAATCCATTTCTAAAAACCAAAAACTGACATCTAATATGAAAAATCGCTAGTAAAAGATGCGCATAAAATGCAAAGTCCGACATCTATTAGCCTAAATTACTTGCAAATACCGACATCTCAACCGCAACCAATCATCGTTAAGTATTAGGTTGGCCGCGCATGTGTAGTTAAACGCGCGCCAGTAAGTTGGCGGTCCCACTTCGTACCGAAAGGATTTTTTTAATTTAAAAAAATAAATGTGTTAGAAGTTTGTGTGTACAATTTTTTATTTTTAATTTATAATAAAATTCTGGATGCAAATGCCGGCGTATTTCAAATTTTTTAAAGGCAAGACCCGACATTTGTAATACTTACATGCAAAAGTCGGCATCCATATTAATTTATGAAATTACCTGAAATCTATTACCTGTAGGTTTTTTTTTAAATATATAATATCGTCACGTTATCATAAAGATTTTTTAATTGCTACTTGGTAACAATTAAAATAAAAAATAATATTTTATTCGTTTTTCCTTATTTTTCAACAATTAGGTTACATGGAGATGTCGGATTTTGCATCTAGACGCCTCATATTATGTTACCGTAAAAGATAATTTTCAATTTTACCGGAAGTGCCACAAAAATTGACTTTCGGCAGTAAAGATCTTCGATAATTCAAATGGAAACTAAGCTACCCCATTTCCCTAAGCCTTAAATTTAAACACCTATTTCTTATTCTTTTTTATTAATTTTATTCTATATCTAAACCTTATAGTTTTTAAGATATTAATAGCAAAGAAAAATTATTTTTCAACGTTTCATTATTAATATCTTAAAAACTATAAGGTTCAAAGATGAGACATATTTAACAAAAAAGATTGAAAATTAGGTGTTAAATTTAAATTTAAGTGTTATTGTAGCTCTTTACTGCAAAAAAAACATTTCTGTGGCTATACCGGTAAAACAGGTAATTATATTTCTACGGTGATAGGATATAAGGTTTACTAAATATGTGTAAAAAATCACATTAGCCCATTTCTATCACCATTTGTTTTTTAACAAAACAATAAAAATGGTGGTTAAAGTAATATTTTCGAACGCCATTTTCTCAAAAACTAATTAGGATAGGTATAACATGTGGTATATGTATTTTCTTGGAACGACCTGTAGATTTGATTTTTAAAAAATATTTAGGGATATTAAGGGATTATATTATATAGCAAAGTTGAGAGCACTTCAGGTTAATCGGAAATCATTCATCCGACCAAAATTTCAAAATTGTGTAACACTTTTTAAGGAAATGACAGGCTTGCTAGTAATCTTGTGGGCACCCGGCATGTAGACCGGTTAGGGTATACAGAACAGAAATTTTGCATCCAAGACAATTTCGAATTTAGAAGGGTGGCTTAAATAAGGGGTAGATTTTTTTAAAGTTCAAATTCCAAAAGGGGTAAAATAGATAGGGTGTGTATAATTTGTTTGAGGGTTGAATAATACACAAGAGGGCTAAGGATAAACGAATTTAGACATCTAAAGAGTCCAATCTAATTGTTGATGATGAAGGTGTATAATAAGACACCAATAAATACCAAACAGCAAAATACGGCAAAATAAGATAGTGTTAATTTAAATATCCCGTATAAGCAAAATTTAAAAAATAGTATGTGGACCAGTAAAGCAACAACAAAGGAAGAACGATTACTCATTCAATCCGAAATGTTTACGTGCCGGTATTCGCGTTAGACCGTCTCCTTTTCACACATTGCCAATGAACAACTTTATTTAGCTGATTCTGTATATTAATTAAACGTTCAAAATTTAGCGTGTTTTTACGACTTTTTAATAATTTTTGAACTGACTTATGTTAATTCTAATAAAGTACAATAAAAAAATGTATCTTTATTAAGTCATTTCTAATTCGGTAAATATATTGAATGCATTGATTTCTTCGTTTACAAAAAAAAGCATAGTACAAATTTACATTGGGTGTCCTATGCTCCGCTGGGCGACGCACCATCCGGTATGTTTATGACAAATATTATTCTTAACGAGAAATATTTCTAAAGCATAGTATTAAGGCCATGTGATTTTTTTATTTATAATGTATTTATTACTAGATACAATTACTAGCAATGATAAACGGGACTATTTTTATTTAATGAAACTGAAAGTTATGAAGGAACTTTCGTAGAGCAAAATTTTGTATGAAAAATACTTTTAACTTAATTTTTAATCCTTAATATTACACCCAGTATGCAGAGGCGGCGGAGGGCGTGGGCAACGGCTCACGGCCTCTCAAGAAAGGTGACCTTTATTTATTTATTTTTTGGTTCCCCAACTTTCTTCCTCACGACACCATTTATTAGAGAAGAAGGGGCCTCGTAAAAAGGTAAAGACCGTTTTTTTCTTTTTCTTTTTGTTTGTTCTCCAACTTTTTTTTCCACGACCATTTGACGAAAAGGGGCCTTGCAGATATGAGGGCCCCGCAAAATAATGTACCTTGCCTACATAAAATTTTGCACTTGCGCCGCCACTGCCAGTATGTTGCATATACATACGTTGTTGTAAAAAATGTCTCACTGTGTACCTATTTAGTATTTTAGTTTTGTAGATGGCGCTTTCTATTCCTTTAATAATGGCACATAACTGGTGTATAGACCGAGTGATGGTGCTCCGATGAAAATCAATACAGATTCAGGTTTTAAAAAGTCCCTCTGTGTCTGCTAAACAGTATTTCCCAACCTTTTGTTAAGTGTAGACCAACAAAAATATCCATTTTCCGAAAATTGCGATATGAAATTGCATACTAACCTTAAAATATTTGAAGACACGACCCTTTGTCAATTAGTGTATTCCTTTTACCTTGTAGAACCGTTCTCTAAACTGTTAATAGTGTCAAGAACGGTTCTACAACATAAAAAATGTCAAAAAATTGTAAAAGGAACACTTATGGTATCGTTCTGGGCGGTTCTGGAGCATAAAAGAGGAATACAGCAATTAATGAACGTGTATTTACAAGCACCGCTATTTAGTTATTTTATTATTCCTTCCTGAATTTTGTTAAATAGTTATGGCTTCCCCTAAGAAGACCGAAAAACCAGTGGCGTAGCTACTATGGGGGCATTATTCCGAGGCCCCCAAACTCAGGGGTCCCTTTGAAGTTAAAAGGGGCCCCTGGGTTTTAGTACTGAAATACTAAAAAGAAATGCGGCGAAGAATGAAGGTGAAGACCTTTTTGTTTTGCTCTCAAAATATTTTGGAGTGGTCAGTATATGAAAATGTTTGTATTACACGAGGACCTTCTTTTTTCCTCCTTATATTTTTTTCCTTGCTCCTTGACATTTGCAATTTTTTGGAGCCCTACTAGTTTTTTGTCCCAGGGCCCCTGCTGACCTAGCTACGCCACTGGAAAAAAGACCATTTTTCAAGATTTTTCCTGAAAAGCGCTTTCAATTTATTAATTTTAAATTTGGTACATATATTCTGTATTACTTGTACCAATATCTTGACATATTTAATTTGTCGAAAAAATATTTTGAATGTCTCTGTAGCCGATGTCCAGGTGCCCAGTGGCGCAACTAACCTCTTTTTTTTTTGGGGGGTTTAAACCCGTTTATAAAGTATATTTGCAGAAAAACACTATTATTCTTTAAATGTTCAATAATTTTGGAGGGGCTTATTGTTGTCACAGGGGCTAAGCCCACCCTAGCCCCCTAATTGCGTCTATGCCGGGTGCTCCTCTAAAAAAAGACGTTTTGCGGTGACCACTATATCTCTGGACTGACTCATCTAAAATCAAAAAACAAATCGTATCTACTTTCAAAAATGTATAATCAATAAACTAATCGAAGGAATAAGCAAAAGAAAAAATGACAAAATGGTGGTTTCTCAAACACAAAAATCGATTCAAGCGCCAAATTCAGACCCTAAATTATTTATTTAACGACAAGTGTTTATTGCAAAAGAAAAAAATCGATTCATGGCTAAAAAATAAAATATATCTAAGAAGCTTGTGTCCAAATTTGAGAGCGATCAGTTCAGTACTTTTCGAGAAATCGTGGTTACCGTCTTCGAAAAAACTATTTTAAGAAAAACGCGTTAAAATCTTTAAGAAACCTATACACTTATTTTGACGCATTAATTTCAAATTTTTACAGAATATACTTAAAAACTTGTGCACTTGAAATTAGCTTGAAAAAAAATGGATTTTTCAAAAAAGCAACTGGATATAACCCCTTAAATGACCTTAGCCAGACGTGAGAAATAAAAGTGCTGATGCAAAAACTGCCAAGAAATGCAATAATTGCATGAGTTGGTTCTTGTATATTAATAATGGACCTAGTTGAGAAAGGTTTAAGCATTAAAAAACCCTGAACAAAATGTAACTTTTGTCGTACACCTAAACAAACATTTTTATTTACTGATGCAAAAAGTCCTTGACCATCGTTAAAAGAAGAAAAAATAAATGTCATTCAACTCATTAACCATGGTTACATACTAGGTGTTTTTTCAAGCGAAATTGGATAGATTAGTTAATACTTTGGTTTTACACAAAATTATGGAAAAACTTTTATTTAGAAAAATCTAAAGGGCTTCTCTTTCATTAACATGACATTATTAAAAGTAATGGGTAAACTTTTTTAAGGGTCTGCAGGATGCTACTGACATCTCCCATTACATTTTTAATGTGGATTTTCTATATCCACTACATGATTTTTTTATTAAAAAAACATCGAAGGTCCATAAATGACGTGCTCACTCTACACAAAATAATTAATAATAAAATTGATTCTCCAGAGCTGTTGTCACTGGTGGTATTTGCACTGCCATTTGTTAGAACAAATTATTCCTCAAACTCAGCAATTTTTAGTATGATGAGAGGTCACAACACTCGCTGTAAAGATTTAGGCATTTTTTTTATTCTTTTCTAAAATTTAAAAGAACTTTAAACAGAAATTTTACCAACCATTAACCTTAACTATATATGGTTATTTCCTCATAACTACATTTTTATGAAAATATTGTGATTTTATTATTCGTATATATTTTTTATATTTTTCGATTTTTGATTATTTTTTTCTACATAGATTCAATTGTAACTTAATATAAATTGTAAATACTGGTTACTGTTTTGGGATTAAAAGTTCTGTTTGTAACTCGAAGAAAATTAATAAATAAATAAAATAAACATATTGGCCATTGCCAATAGGTTTAATACTTTTAAAACCCTGTGGCTGCAAATGACATATAGTTTAAATGTAAAAAGGATTATACAAGATAGTCTTGCATCTTAGATTTTGATTTATGAACTTAAGTATATGTAATTAAAATAATTGATGTTTTTTCGTTAGTTGTTTTTTTATTGCAATACTAACATGTTTTCTTTAAAATTCTTATGGACTTTACTACTATGGAAAGACGATTAGTGCTCAAGTCAAGTCAGCATACAGTTATTTTGAAAACATCAAGTCTGATTATGTTTACCCATTTTTATGGCCAATTACATCACATTTTCCAAGATCTCGGGCCAATTCTTAAAAGCTAATGATTAGCGATGAATAATGCAAAGAGCCGCCCTTTTAGAAGACTACCTCCAACACGATTTTGCATTCTGTAATTAATGAAACAAATTAACTGCTACTATTTCTAACTTCTATTGTTTTTTTTCAGATAAATCATCTTAGTACTAATATTGCTCTTGTTTCTTGTAGTCCCTGGGCCAATAATGAAATGGACTTCAGGATAAGAACACTTTTAAAACCATTTTAGGACGAGTCTACCATGAATATTTATACCGCCATATATGGAAGCGGCGCTCTAACCCAGCCAGTCAATGTCACATGTTTCGGGTGTTGGACTGGGCGAACGCGTCACTTATTTTGTTGGACAAATTTAGCACAATGTTTTACATGTAATTTTTAATTATTGTACCAAAAATCGAAAGGGTTACAGTCACGTAACCCGCCCAGTCCGATAACTGAAACAGTTTCATGTCTGTAACCCTTACCATTTTTGGCAAAATGTTTAAAAATAGCATGCAAAACATTGTGGTTTACTTGTTAATAAAAAAGATGCGTTTGCCCAGTCCGACACCCGAAGTGTTTGACATTGACAGGCTGGGTTAAAGCGCTGTTTTATATATGGCGGTATAAATATTCGTGGTAGACTTATCCAAACGAATCCCCTAAAAAGGTTTTAAAAGTGTTCTTATTATGAAGTTCACTTCATTCCTGGCCGAGGGAATATTGTAGTTGTTACAGAAAAAATAATCGTATTGACGAGATATGTCAGTGTTTTCTGAAGGTGAAAAGTGTTTCTTATTGAACAATTACTATTTGATTAAAATTTTACAATTTACAAAAAAGACAATTCTTTTATTCTTTGGGTTAGGGGCAGGTGATCTTTTAGCACAAAATTACCTGAGCTACCTAAAGTAATTTTGTGTGGGTAAATATTCCTACAAAATAAAAACCCTAGGCATTGCAGGTATGATTCGTTATTTAAGTAGGTCTTTATGATTCCAGTTAATGGAGTTCCCCAGACCAGAGGCGCATTTACATACTTGCCGCCCGTAGGCTATTTTATTTTCGCCGCCCCTTTCTTCTTATTTTTTCCTTCAGAAATATTTTTGAAGAGCAAAAAAAATCATCATCAATCATTTCTTTCACTTCTTGTGGTGCAAAATTGAATTCGAAATCCAACAAAATTATTCATAATACATAATCTGCCGCCCCCTAAAGAACGTCTGCCGCCCCCAAAATAATGCCGCCATAGGCTTCAGCCTACTCAGTCTTTTGGTAAATGCGCCACTGCCCCAGACTTTGTATGCTTTACGAATTTTTGATGTTTTTTTTTTAATGGAATCCTCCATTTTTTTGTATTGCAATAAATTGAGCTCGTCAAGTAACTAAATTTTTAAAATTCGGTCCCTATTAGTTGTTTAGTTATGAGCCATTTAACTTTTAGCAAAAGTACGTTAGCTCCTAAATCTCTTTAGAACCGCTAAAGTTGTGTTTACATAATAGTATTTAAAGGTTTAAGGCATGTCTGAACGAACAGGAATATCAGCACTCTTGCAATATTTTAATGAAAATACGGTTTTTTGGCAATTGGCAAAGATTGAATTTTAATTATATAAAATGCAACTCTAAAGTTGTCAAGATAAATAGGTCATTACATTTATAATCATAAAAATATTACGTTACGTTAAAGCAGAAAATCTGGCAACAATGTCGATATTACTATCTAATTCTACATGCCCATAGCAACCTCCCAATACTGAATTTTCTAAACACAGCTTAAACAGGTACCTGTAGCACAAAACTGGGATATCTTGCAACAGTGCCAATATCACTGTTAAATTCTTTATGCCCAACACATTTTAGATACCGAATTTTGTAAATGCAGCATAAGCGGTTTAAAAGGTATTTATAAGTTGCAGTACTTTTTACTTACCCGGTATAGGTGGTGACACAAGATATTGTTACCTTTTTTAAAGAAAGTGAAAAATATTTACTATTAGCATATATTATTTTTTGCAATATTACAAATTCAGAATCACATTTAGTATAACCGAAACTACCATTAACTCTCTTAATTTAAATCCAAGTGCCCACTTTTTTTTCGGTGTCGAAAAGAGCGAACGCGTTACTTTTTTGTCGGACAAGTTTACCACATTAACAGTAAACCACAATGTTTTACATGAAATTTCTAAAGATTGTGCCAAAAATGGTAACGGTTACAGTCACGAAACCCGCTTAGTCCGATACCCGAAACATGTTAATTTCGAGCCTTCTGGTTTCATTATTGTAAACCTTACCATTTTTGGAACGATTCTTATAAATTTCATGTAAAACATTGTGGTAAACTTATTCGACAAAAAATTGATGCGTTCGCCCAGTCCGACACCCAAAACATGTCAAAATTGTAATGCTGGTTTTAAGCGCCGCTTCCATATATGGCAGTATAAATATTCGTGGTAGACTCGTCTGAAGCAACACCCCTAAATGGGTTTTAGAAGTGTTATTATCATGAAGTCAATTTAATTGCCGACTCAGGCGCTATAATGATAATTGTAGTACCATATAGGTAAACTATGGGAATAAACTCCAGAAAGGCTTACAGCTCAAGTACTTAGGTAGGTACCGTGGATGTCTTGATATTGATAACATAAAATTTTAATGATAAGGCGAATAAAGGAAAAAAAAGTCTATTTCTTACATTAATTTATTTTAATTATAATAATACATCGATTAACTTAAAAATATACCTGGACTCTCACAGCAAACTTAAATACAATAATTAAAACATTCTACTTACATTAGTTTGTCCAGGCCCTACGAAATTGCAATATACGTTTGTTTTCTTTTTCTTTTTCAATACTTTTCACTCTATGAAAATTCGATAGAAAAAAATAAGTCATTACAAAATTGAACACAGTGGATATAATTCAAAATATACAGAACCATTCAATGTCTTCCTACAAAAAATGTTTGGAAAAATGGTAAATTAAAGCTTCGGAATATGGTTTTGACGTAAGAAAGTATTTAGGATGACCCTATTGACAGGTTTTTTAGGAAAGGGGTGTTTTTTTATAAGGCTATTTAAATAACATATGAGAGAAAAAATCTGGCCAAAAAAATTTAAGTCATTTTTTATTTATACCTAATAATAAGCTACTTCAAAACAATCTTTATTAAAGTCTTGTTAAGTGTATTAATTATCAATTATACAAGTAAATTTTATTTACTTGAAAAAACTTTGTTATTTTCTGCCACAGTGCTCTTAGCGACATCCTTAAAAATCTTTGGAAAAAGGTTACCTGACGGAATATTTCTTAATTCACTTCACAGTATCACATGCGTCATCAATGTAATGTCACTTAAAAAGGTCGGAGGAAATTTCGACACCAAGCAGGTAGTAACTAAAATTTAATGGTAATTTTTGACACCAGACCCAGAAGTTCGTTTTTACTCTTTTTCGATATATGCAACATTTTATTTAAGAATTATTATACAATATTTTATTTGTTTGGTGAGAATAGAATTCTTAGGTGGATTTATAAAGTGTGTACTAGTCTTGGGTTTAATTATGAAATAAAAAAATAATTTGCTTACCAGAACTAACCATTCCTAATTCCCTAAAGCTGTTTGAATTACCCTGTCGGGCGCCGCAATTTCTTCCAACATAGTTTGACCCTTCGATTACCCTAGGTACAAACACAATTTGGTGTCGAAAGTTCGCCCACCGCCTTAAAATCCTGGTTGTTAAAGAAGATTATACTGATGCCGCATGAGACAATGTGATTCGATATTGCAAAATATACGCACTGGCAATCCGTTTTTAAAATTTTCTAAAGAATTTCTAATAAATAATTTGGGATATTTTTTTAGACTAATTCGACATATCGGATGTACCCGTCGTGTATTTTAAACCGAAAAATATAAACGGACTTTTCTTTATTTTTGAAAGTAAATGCTTAAAAATTGTTATTAGAACCTAATAATTACAAAACCAGGACTTTAAAAAGTATCATAGAACAAAAATAGGGAAGAGTATTGGTCAAAACTATACCAAGTTACATAGGGTAATAACTCTAGGTATATACAAGATGTTAAAAAAAACATAATTCCGAAAATACAAACTTACGTCAAAAATTGGGAAAACGTGTCTTTAACTTTCAATTAAAATTGTATTTAAATTTTATAAGAAAATAGTCTAAAACCTAAACACATACCACATTTACTGATACACTCTTCGACACAAACCGCAGATCATTTAATGACCCATAATTAAGTCGCTATCTTAAATAGATACATGGGGAAAAATTTACTACAAAAAGAAATCTTAACTTTATCATTTTTTTATTTTAGTTTCTCGTTTATTCGGTACATTTTAAGTGTAGAATCTCATGTCCTTTGAACGAATACAGTCAGACATACAATTATTTATTTATCATATTTAAATTATGTGTGTAACTGGCACTTATCTACGATTCTTTATTTACAAAAATAAGTCTATACCTTACTGACATAGTTCCCTACAAATTGGCTCATTGGTCAAGTAACAAAATATTTTTAAAATTGTTTATAAAACCACTTAAACTACATAAAAACTAAGTCACCCGTATATGTTGTTAAGTAAAATTTAATTATAAATGGCTTGACAACTAATATATTTAGAATTATAAACATATATTTTATTTATTAATTTCTTTATATAAACTAAGAATCTGTTCAAACTCAAGCTGTGTTTATTTAAAAAAAAACGACTTGTCCTTAACAAAACAAGATTAATGAAACAGAATTGGGCCGAAAGTTCATTTTGTTATAATTGTCCAAATTGTCGTATTTCTACTATTAGAAACACCAACAAACAAATATACTTAAGTTCAGAGCAAACATAAGGGTAATTTCTCCAGCCTATAATGATATTTATACTATTAGTATTTATCCAACATGATACAAATTTGAAGTAAAAACAAACCGTTTTTAACTTTTTATTATAATTATGCCAACATCTGGTTTAATTGGTAGGTGAAGGTTTTCACCTCCAACGAAACTGGAAGTTCACAAAATAAGTCAGATCACAAATTAAAAAGGATGATAATAAATAGGTAAAAACGATTTTGTCTGTATTTTAAGACAATTTTTAACTTTGCCAAAAAACAAAAATTGTTATAAAAACACGGTAGTAAAGTACGACTTTACAAAAAATAGGTTGATAATAGCTATAGTTGCATTTAAAGTGTTACGAGGTTTAAAAGATGTTTTTTTTTTAAGCTGCAAAACAACTAGTTCATCAGATGTAACATGACAATATCTTATATGAACTAACCAGAACTAACCAAAAAATCATCTTAATTAATGTTTTTATTAAAAATGATCTATTGTGGTTAAAAAATAATTACTTGGTTTAACGAAAAATTGGTTACTTATGGTAATTTTTAGTTAAAAAAATAGTTTTTATGTTCCACAATAAAAGAATAAGATTTAAGTGTGTTAAAAAAATGATTCCTGGTTTTCTTTTTTAAGTTTATGCTTCTCTTCTAATTACTGACAATGACGAGTTTTGAGATAGAAAAACCTAAATTTAATTTTAATTGATATAAGCTAAATCTATGGCCCAATAGGCTAAAATGAAATGCCAAAAGATTAAAAGTAGTTTGTTTATCATTACCTATAAAACGAACACCAGACACTTAGCCAAATATTTCATATGATACAAGATTATACATTGTCAGTTAATACCATGAAATAACTTAAAAAATATATTATAAAAATTACTGTCTCAAAACCTGTGTTTTCTTAAATGTAATGCAAGTTTAAGTAGACCAAGAAAATAGTCTAATAATTCTTAATATAAATTGTCAAAGCCACATATAAAAATATATCTCTATTTCTATAAAATAGAAATTGTATCTTTAAAAAATCAGATAAATTTATGTTGCGTAAATTTCAGGACTACTTACGAAGTTCATTATAAAAATAGTTTTTCTTATTCCTGAGGTAGGTATGGTCATTGTCAATGTAAAGTTTCATTTTGAATTTTTACGAATTTACCCACTATCTTGCTAGTAGGACAGGTTGACACATTAACAAAACCAAACTTTATAAAGACCATGACTGCATATCAGTTAAATTATTATTCATGCAATGTATTTGCAAGGAAAAATTTACCAAACTTAACCAAAAGCCAGTTTGTAGGGGTTAGTAAAGTGCCTTCGCAAAACAATAACGTTGCTAAAAACGATCTTTTGTGTTAAGAAAATATATATCACAAGCCAGCTTTTGTCTTGATTGCAGGCCCACAAATAATAATAATAAAAATAAAACTCGGGCTAGTTAAAAGTGTCATTTTTATTTAACCATTTTTAAAACATCAACAACTCTAATTCTTAAGGCCAGTGGACAAATGTTGACATATAACTTGTTTTTATGAATAATAAAAATAAAAAAGTTGGTGTTGTTTTATTACGGTAATATAAATTAACACATTGAAACATTTAATCTAGAGAACGGCTGTGCAACATGTCAAAACAAAAATATAGACTAACTAAAACAAATGGAACAAAAATAAATGTTAACGATATATAATAATTTCAAGTCCTGTACAGCTTGAACAAAACACGATTTAAAAAAATATAAGCTGCCAGGAGATACTTAAAAAGAACAAAAGATAGACGAAAATGTCTCCAAACAACTACCTATAACTATTTATATAAACAAATATTTTTTGGAAAAAAACCTATGTACAAATCGACATAAAAATTTGTATGTTTTCCTTGCTCTGGCACTTTACTATACGTTGCTCTACTTTTTCGATTATTAATTAAAAATTATTAGATAAAGCTATATCAGGAAGCCAACGTGCATAAAGTTTACAGAAGACTCGGAATTTTTCATCAAATCTATATTTACACCTCAAATATTTTCACCGTAACTCATTTTAATAAATATTCATCATATGGCGAAAACCTTTCTTTCGAGATCAATAGAAAAACACTATCCTCACATTTCTTCCTGCACTTATACAACTGTTTGTGGAGATTCATTTTCAAATTTCACATCACAGAGCTCAAAATCGAGAAAATATGTCCTGTCAAAATACGCCCTAAATGTCTTTTTATTTTTTTTTTGGTTTAGTACAGTCTGTCCGCGAAAATCTTGCCATGCTAAAATCGTCAGTCCAGTTTTCGCGGTATGAATTGTACAATTCCGCCATTTTTTTACAAAAAAACGGTCGCGGAAGACAATTATTGTCTGGAATTTGAGTATCATTATCTTCGGTCCCTATATAATAGGTAAGTCTGCAATGCTTGTGGTAGCTGCAAATTCATAACTCTTTCTTCTAAATGTGCTTTTCCTATTTTTTGTCTTATAACTCGACGGCAGAGGTCCATAAGTGGAAGAGGTTCAGCTGAAAAGGAAAATAGACCATTAAAAACCATCGTCAAAAGGTAGACTGATATGAGAAGGAGTGAAATTTTAGGATAAAATAAAAACAATGCTATGATGAAATTTATCTAATTCTGGTAACTACTAAAGACTCAAAACATCTGGTTTTGAAAATAAAAATAAAATTTACCTAAATTTAATTTTAATATTATTTGCATCTTCAACATTTCTGGGTTTTTTTACAGCTTAAAAATGGAGACTGATTTGTTTTTTAAAATATATAAATCTAGGAAAATAGAATGAGAATAACCTAGAAAATAAACATTTGCTGATGATTTTGTTAAAATTACGTGTTATTTATAAAAAAGTAAATAACGAAACACATCTTTTAAGAAAAAAGACACAATACTTAAGTAGAGCTTAAAAAAATTAATTGGTAAAGTTAGCCCAAGCCCACATGTTCCCTTTTCCCTTACGTTTAGACAACGAAAAGAAGTAAGCTAACACAAACATTAAAAAAGTTAATTAAGTTACAAGGAACACGAACGAAAATTAATTTCTCGAACATCTCCAATTCTCTACTTTGACATTTGACTTCTATGCTTCGAAAATGATACTTAAAAATCCAAATTTTGAATAAACACGATATTTAGGTGACATTAAGTTGTGTATGCGAGAGTGAAAAATAAACTTACTCGTACTAGAACTGTAATGTTTTAATTTGTCGAGATAATCAAACAATATTTTCTGATAGCCGAGTTCTGAATTTGGGTTTATAACACATATATACTTGTAAGTTAATTAGTAGTTGCTCTTTTTAGTCCCTGGGCCAGTAATGAAATTTACTTTATGGTAATAACTATTTCAAAACATTTTTAGGAGGGATTCCTTTTGACGAGTTTACCACAAATATTCATACCGCCATATATGGAAGCGGCGCGTTTATCCAGCCGGTTAATGTCAAATGTATTGGGAATCGAGCCGGACAAACGCGTCACTTGATTGTCGTTTACCACAATGTTTTACATGCAATTTTTAAACATTGTGCCAAAAATCGTAAGTGTTACAGTCACCAAGCTATAAATAAGGCCCAATGACATGTTTTGGGTATCGGTTTGAGCGGGTTTTGTAACTGTAATCCTTACGAATTTTCGGACAAAGTGACACGTTTGCCCGGTCCGACATCCCAAACATTTGACATTGTCAGGTTGGGTTAACGCGCCGCTTTCATATATGGCGGTATGAATATTTGTGGTAAACTCTTTAAAAGGGACCCACTAAAAAGGTTTTAAAAGTGTTATTATTATTAAGTAAATTTCATTACTAGCCCAGGGACTATTTATGTTATTAGAACTTTAGAATGATTTTTTTTTAATATTGCTATTATTTTGACGATTTCTTGAATCTTAAAATGATCAGGTCATCAATGGAATATTGTTTGTGCTCTTTAATTCTCCTGTTTTATTTATTTTGAGTTGAACGAGTCAAATAAACTTATATTTAAATATTATACTTACGATCAAGTCCTCCTATATAACGCATCGTAATTTCGCAATGGCCCCAAACCGCACTGACGATGGGATACAATTTCTTGCCCTTTAGGCCTCTAAATGCTACTCCCAGGTACTGGCCATCTACTACGAAACTCAGCGTACCCTCGTCCATGTCCAACACCACTAAGAATTTATCGGGCACGATAAAAGTCTCGTCGGGCTTTAACAATGCAGGGTAAAGAACCCCAGGTTGATTTTTCGAGTCATGGTAAAGTTTGTTGCGTCCTAAGTCCCAGCCCCAGGAATTGTCTGTACTACCGACGAGACTTTGGTAACCTACTGAATGAAGGGGAGCTTCCGCTGTTGCCACTCCTACTACTGCATGTGTACCACGTTGCCGTGTCGACCAACATACTTCCCAACAATGCATACCCTAAAAAAGAAAACAATGGTTATTAGGTTCCATTATACTCATTAATCTACTTATTAATCTCATGTTGGATATTTTCGGTCACACATTTAAGTACAAAATGTTATTTGTAATAAATATTTTTTTTTTATTTAAACATTATTATTTTTAGTCTTAACTGAAAGCATGTCGTTTGGTAAATCATTGTCAATAAAATTGTACTTAATTATTTAAAAGATAGGTATACCTATGTGTATACAAGAGTGACTGAATATTTTTGGGAAACTTTTTAGTTTTTAATATTATTTAGAATGATAACAGTAATCTAAATTATGATAAAGGAAAATTGATTTTTCTTAAGTATTGTTATTGTAAAAAGGAATCCCCTTGGTTAACCTAATTATTGTGATACATCTTTACACAGTTAGCCTACACATGAACAGAGCTGCTTTTCTTCTTTTAGAGAAAAATGTACTGTTTTGGCAGTAAACGTGAACTTTATTTTACAAAATATTTAAATTCTGTAGACAACAGATACAAAAAACAGATATAAATTGTTAAAATTTCAATATCAATAGACTTGGGTAGTACCGGTAATAGTAAATAGAGAACAAAGTCTCGGAGAAGTTGGCGCATTAAATTTGTTTTAACATATTTTTAATAAATGATAAAAAAACAATAAAAAAATAAATAAACGAAACTGAAATAATAACATGTTTTAGCTAGTTGGGCCAACCTCATCGAGACGGGGCTCGTATAGAAATCACACTTTACATATTATCTTAAACCATGATACAACGACTACAAGGTAGGATCAACAGCTATCCCAAATAGGCTCGATCTGCGTAGCAATGAAAGTTTTTTTCTGCAATATTTAAATTGAAACCCTAATTTTTAAAATATCAGAAAGATTTTTTTTTTAATTGAAAATAATATTACAGTTAATATAGGAATACATTATTTGATATTGACAAGTTGAAAATGTTATTATTAGCATAAAAGAAATAAATGCAATTTACCGCTATGTAACAAACTGTTAAAAACACAAATACAAACGTATGGATTGCAATTTGTTTACAAATTTTCTTACATTACTACGTCAGAGGAGGTGATCACGTTATAAACGTCATGCGCAAGATTCTACCTGGTATTTATTGTATCATGGCCTTAAACAAGCTCAATTGCTTACCTTTGTAAATCCCACTTTTCCTCTTATACAATCAGTGCTTTGTGCTACAGGATGCCTATGGAAAGTTAGTTTATCGTCTTCTTTTACAAAAATATTTAGAGAGCGATCATCCTGGTTCCAACTGTATTTTAACTGAGTCTCTCTTAACGCAGGAGGCATGTCTAGAAGCATATCTAACCGTGGAGGCCGTGCGAAATCTTGTGCTAGTTCTCGGGGAATCACGGGTTTGTAGGGGGCGGCTGCGGCGTCTCTGCCGTTGCCCGCCTTAACTCCGCCGCTCACCTAAGAAAGAAAAAGACTTTATAAAAAATAAATGTATTTTAACACATAACACCCTTTTTGCTTATATAACTACGCCAAATAAATAAAAAAAGCTATTTACAAACCCTTATTCCCAGTTTTACAATTGCGAGTTTAGTTTAGGTTCAGTTGAACTCAACTGGTACATGAACGAACCTATCCATTTAAAACATATTGCTTTCACTTTTGGCATTTACTTGATAGCAATATATTTTAAATGGGCAGGTTCATGTACCAGTTGAGTTCAACTGAACCTAAACTAAACTCGCAATTGTAAACCTGGGCATTAGAGTCTAAAACAAAGCAATAGATGTTCATTGATATAAAGATTTAAATTAAAAGTTAGGTCCTTTTAAAACAGGTACCAAATGTGGACACAAACAAAATTTAATCTGTAACAGCAAAAATACTAAAGGATTCCCATGTGTCTCAATTTATGTTAAGCTATTGAAAGTTACTGAACGAAAAAATACACCTGTTAAGAACAATATTAATTTTACCTAAGTAATGTATTGTATAATTTTTTTTCGCCCTTTCGGGTCTTCCTAACTACGTCCGACCCCCCACCCCAGTTGGTGCGCTGCAGCCCAGAGGCTTATTGTGCCTTGACCCTACTCCTTCCCATTTACACGCCATTCATTCCATATTTACACGCTATTCATTCCATAACTTGGATGGTTGCTACTCGGTCCGTCCGCTGACCCCCGAGCAGAACACTGTATTGCGTCGTCGGCCGACAGTCACCCATCCAAGTTATGGCCGCGCTCCACAATGCTTAACTTCGGTGATTGACGCTGTCGACTCTACCGGAGAAGCAACGAGCGCGGCTCTATTGTATAGTTATTTCAATTGGCAGTTTTTCACACAAGCAAACAAAAAATGTAGATCACTTACCTTCTGGCCCATGCTCATTCCCCGCGCGCCCCGTCTTCCGCGCGCTCCTGCTTTGTTCCCCCGCAAGCAGGCACCACGGCCGCCTTGTAGGCCCGTCGGACGTCAGCGGCGCCCCGGACGCCGCCGCCCGTCGCCTGCTGCCCTCCGCCTCCGCCGCTGCAGCCTACGTTTCTCACGCCACCGGTCCTAATGCTGGTCTTATATCTGAAAGGAAAATGAAAATATAACTTTAAAATTCTATTTAGTAAGTATGAAATTATTAGTTTTTAAAATTGGAAAAAACCATTAAATAAAAAAAACAAATGTAAACATTAACGGTATACCTCATTGTTTTAAAAATCTTTATAATATAAAAGTCTGTAGTAGTACTAATAAATAAGGTTCTTTTTAAATTATGTTAAAGACGTGAACCCATTGCGCAAAGTATGCTATTACTATGAGCAATACATGGTATAAAATGTTAAGTATCTTTCTACACCGAGTACTAAGATAATATTGGTTTTCCGGATATTTTTAATTGTTGTATTTTATCTATTTTGCCTCGTCAATACCAAGACAATCGTCACACCATCCTTTCATTTCTTGAATCTTGAATCACTATGTAATTGACGTGACCACAGATCCGCGAATTTTAAAAGCAAAGGTATTTTGTTTTTTCCGCCATATTTTAATATATGAATCACTCTTTACTTGTGGTCATTGTAAATTAATATTTATATAAAAGAGTAACAGTTCTAGTTACATAAGAATTTTTTGTAGACCCTTTATTTTTTTTTTATCAAGATTATCTAATAATAGAGGAAAAGGTGGCAATACGGAACCCCCAGTTTATTCCTAAACTACTACCCATATCTCCTATTTAGTAGCTCAGTTACAATCGTTAGTTGAACTCTAAGTCATACAGAAATTGTCGCGTTAATATTCTACACTGGGGTCTTAAAATTAAAGGTTACGTTTTTTGGTTCCAAACATTTATTGTGCCTTGTATAGTACAAATTAAAGTAATTTAGTTACCAAATAAAGGTAATTTAGCATAAAAGAGTATTTTTTTGCACCGTTTAATTTTTTTCTTATGGCTTGTGTTGTGCCTATATGAAATCTCTAAAAGGATGGTAATATGGAACCGGGTTTCATTCTAAAATAAAGATCTTCATCTGACTCATCTAACTAACAATAATGAACTAAATAGTATTTTTGTCCGGTCGGTTGGAATTGATGCAATTTTCGGAACAAAGTCAGGATGATGATGATGCCTCTTGTATATTTTGCGACCTAAAGTACTCTAAAGAAAAACCGGAGGAAGTGTGGGATCAGAGTGAAAAAGGTCTACTGTGGGCTTGTCACAATGTTTAGGATGTGAATATTTCTACTTTCACTAATAAATATTTTCTTTCCAAATATGTGTCAATTTTTTCTGGGTGCCATATTACCATCATAATTTTAACTGACACTTTTGACTTTAAAAAAATGAAATAGCACTAAGCAATTTATCATATAATTTTATTGGAGTAGACCACGTTATTTTTTAACATATATAGAGTCATTTATCTTTAAAAAACTTAACAATACCACCCCTGCATTTTTATTTTTTTGGAAAAACATAAACAGGTTTTTCATATTACCACCTTTTTTTTATAAAATAGTTCTAGACAGTCTGCAGTGACATCAAATACCAAGGAAAACATAAAAGCACAGCTTGTTTTCCTACTAATATTACAAAAACAAAATACTCTATAACACAATCTCTAATTCGATGGAACTATGCAGATTACTGATACGCCGAATGACCGTGACCTTGACTTACGTTGACTGCTGTAAAGTAAGAGCTAGATGCGATCAAAATCCTCTCACTTATTCTGTTATGTATTCGAAGGACCACTTTGGCTTTTTAATATTAAATAAGATTTATAAAATCAAACAAAATAACACGACGTAACGCTGCTTTTCTTACACAATATTTTTAACAGCAAGAAAACCATGTTTTATTCCAATAATTTTTCAGAAGTTAAATTTGTTTCCACTTTTAGAAATAAACCGTGTGTATTGTATGTGCTAAAAATAAACTAATAATTTAACTTGAAAACAAAGGTAAAACATGCAACAAAAATTCTATTTTTCATAACCATATCTTATCAAAAGCTCTTTTTAAATTAGAAACAATTGTAAAAATATCTCTTCTATCTTTACTATTTAAGCTATGTAGTTGTACTTTTAAATATTGTCCAATTAAAACAAAGAAAAGAAAAACCACTCTAAACAGTTTAAAAATAAACAACATTAAAGTTCATACTGTATAAGCAATAGGTAAAGGTATATCGACCAGTAAAACAACAACAACAAACGTGAGTCATCCAATCCGAAATGTTTACATGCCAATATTCACGTTAGACTGTCTACTTTTATTACATTGCCTATTGGTTTCTTGTTATTTAGCTGATCCGGTTTAAATTTAAAATTATGTTTGTAACAATTATTAAAAAGGTCAATTATTGGCAAAAGAAGCCAACAAAATTACAAAAATAAAACATCCAGTTATGACCTGGTTGTTTTTTAAAACGTTGATAAAATTTAAAAATAAAACAAATAGATCAGAATCTCAAAAATGCACCTAGAACTATGTTATTCTAATATTGGGAACTATGATATAGATGCAAGTTTTGTGAACTGTCTACCGCAAGATATTTTATATATCAGGATATTTTTAAATAAGAATGTTAAACATTTAGAAAATATTAATAACTAAATAAAATGAATAATTAAATAATTAATAAACCCTAAAGAAGAAAAAAAAACATAAAATCACTTAGTACATTTCTGAGAAAAATCCTATAATTTAATAGATTTAAAAGATATATTCTATATGTATGTTTTTAGTTAGGATCAGGGTTCTTATACCTGGCTTTGTGACCGGAAAGAGCAAACGCCATTTTGAATATCACGACAGCAGATGTTTTAGTCAGCCTGGGACGATTTTAACTCTCTGAAATATAATGTTTGTCACTTTATTTATATTTTATACCAAAAATATCACATCTTTTAGATTCTTTCATCTTCTTCTATATTTGTTTTTAGTTATGTTACTTTTGCTGACATTTTCTAATAACCAAATTTAAAAAATTACCAAATCTATTGAATATTTTTCTTAACGTCTCCTGGAATAAAGGTCAAAACAATTGTAGAAACATTATTTTATTTTAAAATGACATTCAGTCACAAATCATAACTGGCTTAGTTAAATAATCTATTTATATCACACATAATAGAGGCGCTACTAAACTAATGCGACAATAAATATAAAATATTAATTAATTCTTGATCTGCATTTGCTAAACATATACCTAAATTAAGTTGTAGTAATCACACACTTTCACTTATTTTTCGTATTTAGATTTTTAAATGTTATTAAGAAAATATTACGTAAAAGTAAATAAAAATAATAAAATATTTTACTAACAACATACCCTTTTTCATAATTTGAATAATAACTTATTGGACTAGCTAAATCAAGAAATTCTCTGTAGTCAGAAACTTTAAGACAAAATATTTTCATTTTGGTAGAGGTACAAAACAGACCGAACACACCGACTCTTCGAGCAGTGAAACAGAACTGGCTGTCAGGTAGAATATACTTTCTAAAATTTAGTTCCAACTAGATACAGGGAGTACACTAAACCAAGACCATTTTGACCTGACCATAAACACAAAACATTTTACCTGCTTTTTCTAATGGCAACCTATAGCATTCAACAATAATCAACTAACAAAGAAAACAGTATTCTTTGCTGTTTGCTAGAAAGATAAACTAAGTCCAATTTACGATATTTTGTCCTTTTTACCTGCGTAATACAAATAAGCAATGCAACGTATACTTTTTAAATTTTGAACTTGTTTTAGTTAAAATAAATGTAGCACTACGAAAAAAAATAACTAACACATATATACAATTGATACAGTACCAAATTCAAGCCCATTTCTTGAATCTCAGAAACAATAAGAGGTATGTAATACTTTAAATTGGCAAAAAATAATCATTTGGTCTTTGTGTAAATTAAAAAAAAAACTATAGTTTTGAAGTTTTTCTTCGCTTTGTCTAACCTGACCTTATTTTGATTCACTGCAGGGTGGCATTATTATTTTTTAAAAGACGTTTTGAACTTTTGGGACCATGATTAAGTTCAAAAATTTTTAATACGAACCTTGATTTTTATTGAATAAATAACTTTTTTTTTGAATTTTATATAGCAATTACAAAAATAAAAATAAAAACCAATCAGCACTATTATTATTATAAAATTATGAGATTTAAATCTTAGTTTTTGAGAGTGATCTATTATTAAGATTTTAAATATTAAAATTGGTGATCGTACCAAGAAGTCAAAAACTAGAATTAATTAATATGATGGTATAATCATTTTTTCCTAAATACCACGTAAAAAAACGGAATAAAAACTCAAAGACTTCGGTTTTTTATATATCGACGCCTCCAACCAGATATTTATTATAAAACCGCGTTTAATTAAGCACTTAATTATAACAGTGTATTCCAATTTAACATTATTTGTTACTATTATAGTTTCCGAAATACCAATTGCGAGGCATAAATTTACAACACCCTGTAAAGGTAAATAAAATTTACTTAACAATAGAATGGCAACATTTTATTTAGGCAGGTACAAAAAAATAGGTACCGTAACTATAAATGGACTTATAAGTAAAATCATTATCTTTGTACTTTTGCTAAAGGATTTACTAACCCTATTAGCCCTACGATACTTTTTAACCATAAAAATCTTTACTGCTTTCTTTCTGATTTTCCGAAATGATTAAATACAATTTTTTAAATTTATTTACCTTCAAAGACTGTCAAATATATATATAATTAAGTATTTTCAGTATAAAATACTGCACCAGTATTTTTAAATATTTTTACAGGAGTTTATTTGCACCAAAGATCATAATTATGTTTATAACTTTTATGATTTTAATTTGTAACCTTTAGTTTCAGACTTCAAAAATACCGGAATGGAGTGAAATATAGCACAAAGGACCTACGCTTTTGTAAAATAATACTACTATTTTTCGTTCATTATTGTTTTAAGATTATTTTAAAAGTTATTTACCACTTTTTTGTTTAATGAGCTTTAAAAGCGTGTTTTTAGTTACTTTAAACCAAAATTATTTCAAAAAGTTTAAGTGGCTATGTACACGTTCCAAGAATAGAAAGGAAAGACCAAATTTGTATATACGTGCAAAATTAAAGGGATATTTTTCTAATTCTTCTGTCTTACAGCTGCTAACAAGCTTGTCTAACAGCTGACGTCATTGTAATGTGAATCGAAAAATAAAAGCGCTTACCGCCAATGACAAATGACATATAAAAAAATAATATAACCTAAAAAATGGAAACTCCAGTTTTAAAACCAAAATGCGCAATATCTTTAATGGCAGGTAAATTAATCCTTCACATGGTTTTCCACACATACCTACTATTGTTATTGTTATTAGTATACATTTAGTCAATTTTCTTTGACTTATAACCTTTAATTCGGCTATATTTCCCCCTCCTTGTTTTTTTATTCTGTTAGACAGTGGTTAGACATCTCCCGACGCCGCGCCGCTAACAACCGCTGTGAGCTGTTGTAAGCGACGACATTGATTTGTCAAAAAAGGAAAGTGCTTACAGCTGCTGTAAGCAGCTAATAAAGAAAATATACCTTAAGTTTATTTCAAGTTATTGCAAAGCGCTTTCGGTTTTCACCATCATCAGTGCCATCTGAAAATCTTTCCACTGAAATTGAAAAAGAAAAAAGAAAAGCAAGAAAACTTAATTCTATTTTTAATTAAAAAATTATTATTCATTTAGCTATTTTCACACACTTTGTTTTCAGATGGCACTGATGAAGATAAAAACCGAACGCGCTTTGCCATAGCTTAAAATAAACCTAATTTGCACGTAAATACAAATTTGGTCTTTTCTTTCAAAAATTATTTTGTACTCGTTAGTTTGATATGCTCTAAAAACGTGTTTTATAGTTTTTTAAAACTATATTTATTTTCCCGTTTTTAGTTTGATTTATAAATTAACACGATTTTATTTTTAGTGTGGACGTGATTAGAACCCACGACCGGTAAATCTGGCGTGTTAAAAATACAAAATTTGCTTGTAGTGACACCTAGTGTCAAACTTTAAAAACCCTGTATCGATATATATTTTAAAAAGCGTGTATTTTTTTAAATTCGGTTTCTGACATTACTATAAACATTAAAGTATAGATGGCGTAGTTGAAGAGTTATATACATACAAGTGATGTTAATATAAGCGTGTAAAAAATAAAAATAAAAAAGCCCTATTATTTAGGCATGAAAAATAATTAGACCTTAAAGCCAAGCTTGATTATTTTGTAACAAATTAGTTTAGTTCGGGTATTACTCAAATCTCAATTATTTTACCTGACTTTTCTGTTAACAAAGGCGTTCTTTGACCGAACAAACGACGTCGTGATCATGATCAACAACTGAGGAAACGTCGGTATTTTTTTCTGAAATTCTTTTACAAAGAACGACCAAGAGAACGGCCTGACTTTCAAGGATACCCGTCCAGGTGTCAATGGCACTTGATGGTAATGATGACGCGCGACTGTGCCAACTGCTCATTAAAAAAATTACTTACTTTAGTCCGGTCAACATAATTCTATATTTAAGGAAGCAGTTTTCCTTAGTAAATATTTTTATATGGATTTATATTTTAAAAAGTTACGTTCGAGAATTATTACCAAGTAAAACTAAGTAAAATTGTGACTAGAGTATGTGAGAATTAAATTTTGGTGTCAACACATTTTAAAAAAATTAAACCAACTTAAAAGATAAAAATGCTAAGAGGTAAAAATAATGAAATAAAAAAATAAAAACATGCAGTCGGGTAATACCATATGGTATTAAAGTATAAGAAGCTTATGCCTATTTGGTTATCAACATTTACAAGTTCAGCGAATGTTTTTACCGGATTTCGTTTTTTGATTTTTTTTAAACTTTTTAGTGAGTTTTATTAATTTTTTAAAGCCGGTTTAATTTTTTAAAAAGAGTTAATTTTTGCTCTTTACTTTATTTTTGCTTTCTAATTTATTATTATCACCATTAAATCGGTTATCATACACTAATAACACTACCAGTACCTCTTTCAAAGACTACATTAAAAGGCACTATGACGTGTAATTTGATTGGTTTTAAATGTTACAGACGGTCATGCAAAACTGTCACATTGGAGTGTCATGGTTAGTTCTGATTTTTTAAATCTTTTTTTCTTAATTAAACGATTAATTAAAAAAAAATAATTAACTAACTATGACCCCCTAATTTCAATCAATCAAATTACACGTCCCGGTGCTGTTTACTGTAGTCTCTCTTTTATTTCGGTGAAAAGAATAATTTTTTTAAAGGATGTAATAGCAATTTGTAAACTGCCCTCGCATTATTATAATATTTGTTGAACGTTACACCAATAGGTGGCGCTGGTACAGCTTTGTCGCACGAACAACGTACGGCGGAGAGAAAACAATAGGCATAGTACCTTTCTTTCTTGCGATCCTGACCTATGGTTGGTGAATTTCACACGCTTTTAAAGCATATAGAAGTAAAAAGTAAAAAAATGTTTTTAAAACAATAATGGACGAAGAATACTAGTAGTTTGTAAAAAAACGTGAGTGCATTTTGCATATTTCTTTTATAATACAGGGTCTGCAACCTAAGTTAAAATTTTTACTTTTCGTTACGGTTTTACATTTTTTTCTTACATTCGAAAATACCGGACTATTTTACGTACCTTGCAGCTCGTTAAATTTATATTTATAAGTTTCAACGGACGTTAAATTATATGCTCGCACAATTAGCGCTTCAGTGTTACATAAAAATTTACACGGTGGCAAACGAAAATAAAGGAAACTCATGATGTATGCAATAGGCGATTGGTAAACAACAGATGTTTGCAAATTGGTTAAAGTGTCAATGAAAAATATCAATGCCATTTGTATAACGACATGGTATATGAAAATTACGAAAAAGTACTGGTGTCCACAGATAATATTACAATTAATTCATAAGGTTGTTGTTTACTTTCAAATATTTTGTATCTGGCTAATTTAAAAGGTTTATTTACTGATTAATCAACAGATGCGGCATGTAAACATGGGTAACTAATAGTGGTTGTTTTGTTATTGCATTGCTGGTCGATAAACCATAAACTATTTCTTATACACATTGTATCAAAGCGAAAATTTTGCATACATTCTTTGTCTCATCTCTACCTGTTAGTGTTTAACACTGCGATTTAAATTAAAAAATAGAAAAAATGTATATACATGGTGTTACACAATAAGATGCTAATCCTTAAGATTGTTAATCCCTAGGTGTTAAGGGGTTTAAGACATAATACCAAGACAGTATACATTTTATATCCAAATTCACTAGTACTCTTCAGTTTCGATAATCTATAATAATATTATAAAGAGGTTAAGTTTATACCTTTGTTTGTGGGGGGCAATCTTCGGAAATACTGAACCGATCATAAAAAAATCTTTAACATTCAGAAAGCCACACTATTTAGAATATGTTTACAGGGCATATTTTATTATGAATAAAGTACGAAGAAAAATATAATTAACGCCCAACAAAGTGGGCACGGGTCAGCTAGTTTCTAATAAATCTATTTGTCAAATATTAAATTTAGCGACACATGATAAATTCAATAAAAGGCGAAATCAAAAGGAACCAAACTTTTAGTTCGGTTAATGTCGCGTTTACTGTTAAATTGCATAAATTCATATTTAAATAAATTGTAGTAAGCAATAAAACAAAACACTAATTCAAAGTGTGAAAAAACCTTCAAACTGTAATAAAAGCTACTTTTTTTTCACGTTATCGATTAAAAAAAAGAAAACGGTTTTGGAAACAAAAATTACCTGTCGGGTGAGAAGGTTTTTGTTGTGTATGTAGTTAGTTGCGTATTTCAATAGGTAAACAATTAAAGAAGGGCCTAAAAACCCATTTTTGCCAAAAATAGTAGCCCCTATTATTGAAAAATAAATAAAATTTTATTATTTTGAAAAATAAGAATTATTTAGGTCGTACAAAACCAGTACAATTTTCGTTCCAATACTTATTTTACCTCTAGCACTAAAAGTCGTACGGGTGTCAGCTATAAATAAAATTAATGTTAAATATTGTTTTGTAAGCAGCAAACCATTGTAAATGATTAATTAGCTGTTTCAAGCTAATAGTTTTATATAAAAAGGTGCGTTACTCGGTGCGTTTAATTTACCCAACCTTGATATTTACTTATTTTCGCGGCAGAACCCTGAAAACTTTATATTTTACAACACAGCAATTAAATTACAACATACTCACATAATTTAAAACGGTAATGGCACACAGTTCTATTCAGACTGATTTTTTTTGGTTAATGTACATATTTACAAAATAAGTAGAACAATAACATACAGCTCAAAATTTATAAGAAATCAAAAACTTTGCCAACAAAAATAAGCTAAAACATTTGTTACAAAGTCTAACAAATTTCGCCACTATACCGTTGGCGCAACTAAACCCGCGATTTGTGTAAAAAGTTGGGAAACTATACATTCGTCCTCCATTTTAATGTATTCCAGGTGTGTTTTGCAACTAACTAGTGGGATTTTTAAATATATTTATAGTTTTTTTAAGTTGCAAAGATAATTCATGGTTAGATTAAAAATATCTAACAAATAGAAAGCCAGGAAAAAGAGATTTCTCCTTTTCGAGTTAAGACAAAAACTCTTGCTTTTTGTGTTATTCACCTGGACCCTCTCTGGAACTTATCAAAGTGGCTGTAGCGGGTAAATGGTAAATAATACGAAAAGCAAGAGTCTTATTGGAACAATGTCACTGTACGACGGTAAGATATAATATCACTGTTAATAACATACTAAAAAGAATCATATAGTGATCGGCATCAAGTTTTACCGGAAGTCGGCAAGTAAAATAAAGAAAATATATTTTCTATATTTTACTTGCCGGATCCCGGCCCTAAGACACGTTAAAATTTAGAAAGACGATGAATTACCTAAATCGAATTTAATACATTTAATTTTTGCCTTTTTACATGATATCATCACAACAAAATTAATGAATAGAATCAATAAATTAAAAAAAAAACAATTCATAAAATAAAAAAATAAAATTTTTAAACATGGACATTGACATTTTGAACAATTATAGTGATATCATGTACAAAAGGCAAAGAAACACCCTGTAGAGTTTAGCTAGTCTATATACAGGGTGTTTTTTAATTGCGGTAAGAAAATTTAAGGGAGTATTCCTAAGCCATTTTTATGAACAAAAGTTCATATAAACATGGGTCCTCAAATGATTCGTTTTCAGGTGTTAAACTTTTTAAAAAACCGAAAAATTTCCAAAACACTTTTGTATGCTCCAGGAGTATGCAGTTTAGCGATTTTTTTCTGGAAAACTAAGCAAGCTACGTAAAGAGGTTCAAAAACAAAAAAGTTGCATTTTTAGTTGTTAAATTCGAAAAAATATAAAAGTTGCAAAAAATCAGTGGCGTCCATTTTTTGTCAATAACATTAGCTGAGATGTGTCCCACGCCGCCACTGGTCTCACTAATTAAAATTCATTTGGGGCTAAATTTACTTTGTATTTCAATAAATACCACAGCCAAAATTTATTAAAATCTAATAAGGCATATTCGAGATATTATTAAAAATTCGATTTTATTTTTAAAGTTTACCACTTTGAATCTTATAAACAAAGTATTACTGGATCTATGTTTATAAAAACTTTTTACATAAAATTAACTCACAAATATGCCCTTAAATTTTCCTACCGCAATTAGGAAACACCCTGTATAAAGTTTAGTAAGACAATATTTGTATACATTCAAAATTAAAATTTTGTAAATAACACGACATTAGGGAAAATTCATTTATTATAACTTATATAGTACCCCATCCAGACTATTTTTTTAAAAACTTAACCATATTGTGAGAAAAACTATGTTACAACTAGGTGAGTGTTTTCGCAGAACAGGCAGATGCAAATACCATTTTTAAATGAAATGCCGCGTGCTAATACTTTTATCTCCCATGTCGGCTTTTGTGCGTTTCAGCACACTTTTTTGTTTAAGTCAATTGTTCATAAAAATGTAAACCCTTCCCAAGTTTATATTTATTATTGAAACAGCTGATGCATCACGCGCCATCAGAAACCAGTTCTCTATCTCTATCTCGCATAATAAAGAAGGTACTGTAAATGTGGCAGTTAAAAATCTTTATTTAATGATGGAGGGGTTTGTGCCCCACTGTGGTAGTTATGTGATAACACAGGGGAAATTTTTTCGGTTAGCAGATGGTTTTTCACACGAAAAAATTAGGCAGTATGTGTGTTCTTTTATCTCTGGACAATAGAGTATTATAGATTTTATGGGAATTTTAGGTGAAAAGAAAATATAGGCGTATTTAAAGCTGTGCTTAATGACAAAGGTTTTTGAGAGGTTAAAACTATAAATTAGTGTCTTTCCTGATAAATATAAGTAAAAATTTACTCAGAACAAAAATTAAAACCCAAAGTAAGCCCTATTGAATTTTTATATTTAATTTAACAAACGATTTATTAAGTAATTTTAAAACAAACATTATACGTTATTTTATTAGGTATTTTTGTTATTGTTACATAATAGCTAATAAGAAATTACAATAGTTCAGTTTAAATCCCAATGTTTTTGTATGGTCCAGATATATGCATTATAGCAGATTTATTTTTATTTTCTGAAAAACAAAGCAAGCTACGTAAAAATATTTAAAATAAAAACAGTTTTATTTATTTTTGCTAAATTTAAATAAATTATAATCGGTCGCAACTTTTTTTAAGTTTTAAAACCCTGTCACTTAAAAACAATGCATTTTGGACCTTGGACCTATGTTTAAATAACCTCTTTTTCATAAAATTAGCTCAGAAGCAAGGCATTTTTTTCCAGCAATTTGAAAAGATCGTGTATAAACGTGGAGAACCAAATTCTTCGTTGTCAAGTTAGAGGGTGTTAAACTTATAGATATGGTTTCTGGTAAATATCCTAAACCTTATTAAGCTAATTTTGTTGTTATTTGACGATACGATTTATAGTATTAGACCAAATTTGAAATAAATTTAATAAGTTCAGAGGCGCGCGGCGTCCCGAGCAGCAGATGCATGAATCTTTTTGACAATAAATGTGTGCCACTAACTGCTTAATTTTCAAGAAAAAAAATCTATTTAATTACAAATTTATGCATCATATGCATCATCTTATTTTTAATTACCAATTTTGTAACAACAAGAACTATAGTAAATGACGATTACACTTTAAAATTTAATTTTTAACACCCTCTATATTGCGCAGGAAGAATTTGTGGGCCCCTGTTTTTGTACTTCCTTAAAACATCTTGTATAAATAACTGACGATTAAATTTGGAGCGTTTTGTCAACCAATAATATTCTAAATTATTAAAAGGTTTAATATTAAAGTTAACTTTCTCAGAACTTTTCTCGCTTACTTTTT